>CBVK0100805252.1:0-21057 GCA_900067695.1 Picea abies
GAAATATTAATATAACATTCCTTTTTGGCTTAAGCTCCCTAGCTTAGCCCATTTCCTTAACTTAGCCCCTCCCTTTCCCTAACCAGTGGAGTTTAGTCCCCCATCTCTTTTATCATGGTCGGTCTACGTGCAGTGATGTATTTTATATTAATTATGAGACGTATACAAAAATAGGCGCACTTGCCTTTAACATCTAGGCTCTCCGGCCTAATAAAACATAAGCATCCTAGATTATAATAATTGGCTCACCAGCCTATAAAACATACCATATACACAAAGCCTCATTGACCTCGCAATCGTGCGCACTTAAGATGTTGCACGCGGTATCCTGGAATGTGCACACTTCATCATTCCACTGTGCAGTACATGCACGCACTATGCCATGAAATGTGTATACGAAATGATATCAAAACAGCTCACCAGCTTAAGTACATTTTCATCTACATTACAATTGGGCGCGGCCTAGGGATATTACAAATATGAAGAAGATGAGATACAAAAACAATTAGAACCTCCATATCAAGACAAATCATGAATGGTAGGAATTGTAATGTACCCATTCCTAGGCAAAAATGAAAATACTCTGATACCCATTAAAAAAATTGCGCACAACATGATAAAAATGATCATGCAACTGCCATTAATTTAAATTTGTTAATGCATTCTATTTATCCATACACAACATTCAAAAATGCATAGTAAAATCCAGTAGCTAATCACAACATTCAAAAATGCATAGTAAAATCCAGTAGCTAATCACAACATTAACACAGTAAATAAAAATAGTGACCAAAATACTTATCTCATAAGAAAATGTCACCAACTAGTTTTATACAAGGGACAATCCTCCCAACCATAAGATTTGTTTTTCCATTTTCAATGGTCCACCCTCGAATTGGGTCTATGAGTTTACAAGAAAGGAATGGCTCCTATGGTTGTGTATTGTCCACACAATATCCCAATACCCATAATGCTAACTCCTATAGCAATTCCAATCCACCAACTCTCTTTCTTCTCAATTTGAAAAACCCAAGGAATGGGATTCCCTTCTCTGCTACACAGTCCCTCAAGCTATCACACTTCCCTCTAGGGCTCCAGAAAAATTTGGCTAGGAAATATCTAAGCTAGGGACTCCATGAATCTTAGTTATAACAACAATGCTCACAAAATCCTTCTCAAGGCTCTTGAGAAATTTCCTCAACAAAATACTCATTTATTGGTATAACAGCCTAATTCTCCATGAAATTTCCAACTCCAACAAGTTGTCTTCAATATCCACTATAGATTCCTTCCATTTCCAGCACCAAGCTCTCATGTTCCTCCCCTCTTGTTATCCCCGAAATCTTTCTTCTTCCTCTTGTGTATGTTAGTGGTAGCATCGGACAAGTATTTCCACACATGTCTATGTGTCTAGATGTGTGGAAATCGTCCAAAGCCTTCTACTCTTGAATTTACTTTAATTAAAGAAATTATTAAAGTAAATTGTGCTTATTAATTAATTATGTAATTAGTTAATTGAGTTATCTAGGGAACATGCTAAAAGTACTTAGCATGCAGCATGTAATCTAAAACTCAAGTGAGTATGAGAAGTAATCTCAACCATAGATCACTTTGGATATTAGAAATAGATTGTAACTCGTGATTATAAAAGCAAGGATAGGAGAAAGAGAAAAAAACCTTCGCATAGATAGCAAAGGACGACCTTTGCTAGTGTGGAGTCTCCAACATCACACTCAGGAGTAGAGAAGGACCTTTGCTCGAGTGCTTGGATCATGAAGGACGATGATTCAAGAGGACCGAAGATGACACTTGATAGGTGTTAAGGGAGTCGACACAAAGTATTAGATCATGAAGGAATGTGGTTCAAGATCTTGGATAGGTGAAGAAGGACCTTCATCTAGAAATCATGCAGGTCAAGGAGAGGAGAGAACAGAGGCATACACATGTGTGTTTCAACAAAAGGAAGCCACATGAGAGTGTTGGAGCATACAAAGCTTTTCATACAAGTTTTATGTACACATCTATGGGCTACAAAGGAGATAGTTGTGGTTATCCATGGATCCTAGTGGGGAAAGTTGTAGATATTCATGGGTCACAGAAGATACAGTCATGAATTCCTATAAAATTGTGCCAGAATTGATTGTACAGTAGGCCAACCCTTGCTAGGTTAGTTTGCAGTTATATTTCTCTCAATGGCTCATTATCCTTGTTACGGGAGCCCTTATTTTAGCATAATAAAATCATTCTCAGCATTGATTTTCCCTTCGGGGTTTTTCTAGGGGTATTTACCCAAAAATTTTGGTGTTCATGTGTGCTTGATTTGGTTTCCTAGTTTATGCTTCCACTACATGATATTCATTTGAATATTTTAGTAGTGTATTATTGTTTTTGTGAGCTGCTAATCTGATTGCAATAAGGAAATCACTAGATAACAAAGTACCTAGGTGTTGGATTAAGAATTTATACACCTCTGCTCGAATTTCCTTTTCTTCCATGCATTCTTGACTATCACATTTACCCAAAATTGGTTTTACTCATCTTGTGATATCATAAATAGGTGAGATGACTTTCCGAACAACATATTACATGAGTGTACTTATCTCATACCTCAATATCTAAGTCAGATGACTTTCCCACTAACCTCTTACATGCATTCAATGATTGGATCAATAAGTGAATGGAGGTCAATATTAATAATAAAATGATTTAGAAAAGTGGTTTGGATTATTAGGCATGTGGAATTTCCCCTTGGACCCCCCTTTATTGCCCCTCTCTTATGGAATCATATTCCCCCAACACTATCATCCCTCTTGTATCGCAACGAATGATGTATTTTTATTTAATCAATGTATGTATAGATTGCAACGCTAGGCTCTCTAGACTTGGATCACTACAGTCTCTCTAACCTAAAAACATCCTAACTCATTGGCCTATTAAAACATATGCACAATTACATTACAATTCACAAGGATTAAATATGACATCTTACATCCCCTCCCCCTTATTTTTGCATTATCCTCAATGCAAATCACCATACATGTGTGTGTGTGTGTGTGTGTGTGTGTGTGTGCATCCCCTCCCCCTTATTTTTTCATTATCCTCAATGCACAACACCATACAGGTGTGTGTGTGAGACAGATGCACAACACCATACAGGTGTGTGTGTGTGTGTGTGTGTCAATTTTTTACATCGATATACTCAACAATTCCACAGTTTAATGGCTCTTGCAACAATTTCGATCAACAATATCTCACTCCCCTTAGCCTATGAAACCCAAGGAAGTGTACCCCCTTATTTTCTCCACAATCCCTCAAGATGTCCCACTTCCCTTCCAGGGCTCCAGCACAAGCTGGCCAAGAAATCTCAAAGTTGTGGCTCCATGAACTCTAGTTGTGATTCTAACCAACAATCTCTCATTCCTCTTAGTCTGCAAAACCCAAGGGATGAGATTTCCTTCTCTACACCATAATCCCTCAGACAATCTCCATCCCCTCTAGGGATCTAGTGCATATCATCCAGGAAGTCTCTGATTTGTTGCTTCAGGGACTCGACCTACAATAACGGAGTCTCCAAATTTTCAAAATAGTTGTAGGTACACCTCCTTCATTTCATATTCCATCTACCACTTTTATTTTTGCAAGCTATAACAAGTCCATATGATTTTACTTGTCCTTTGCCCTTGTTCTTGAGCTCAATTTCCTTTTGGTGTTCTTCTTTTTTGGTACTCAATTCATGTCTTCATTCTTCAGTTGTTCCTATAACAACCATCAAGAAAACATACAGGTTATAGCCATTATCATGCAAAAATTATCTTATCCATAAGAGTTCTCAACTCCAAAATGTAATCATGTATTCAAAAATAAGTTTGCAAACATAATTCAACACTTATCTATGTGGTTGTTTATGTGCTTCACAAAGATGCCACAAGAAAGGATTCAACCTCTGAAACTCCCTCAAGATTTCAGCCATGTGAATTCTTTAGTTGCCTATTCCTTGATATATTCACCCTCCAATGCCAGGAATCCCCTTCGCTACTACACAATCTCTCAGAAAATTCATCATTTTCCAAGGTTTTCATGTGCAAGGAGAGAACTAACTACTACCAGACATCCATCTTAGCCATTAATCAACAATTTGTGGAAATTATAGGGTCCAATGTCATCACAGTGGCCTTCTTCTCAAGCTTTCTAGCTTCAACAACCATCATCTTTCCCTTATCATATACATATATTTTCCATGATACATCATCAAAATAATTCCCATTATAAACTTCAAATTTGTTTCATAAGAGAGTCATATTTCCCAAGTACGAGATTCCTTCTCATAATGTTTGGCTCTTGCATGTGGTAGCACCTAGTCTTCATTATGGACTTACACCCACTACCATTTATGAGACCATTATACCTACAATTTATCTAAACCTTCAATAAACCAAACAAATTGTGGGTGTGCATGCACATCATCCTTTTATTGCAAAATTTACAACAACCCATGAAGTGAACTCATAATTATAACACATTAACAATTCAATCACTTTTAGTGGTTAATTATATCAAATGGAATGAAACTGTCATTTATTATATATGAATTACTTAGGACACCAAGCATTTCGTGGTGTAATCAAATATTTTTTCCAATAAACCAATGTGACAATACTCATGGTCACATATATGCAATGCATCTCTACATTGATTGTGGAATACCACATATCTATATCATGTATTCCACCATGGTGAGTTGAAAGGTCTAGCCAACAACTCAACACATCATCCAAACTCTTCCCTATTACTTTTGCGACCATTTGGATACCTTCCTCTTCAACCCAAACACAACACCAAGAATATAATCCTTTAGCATTCTTTAGTGTCGACAAAGAGGTTGCAGTTCAAAACATTAATTATATGTAGGAAGACCATTGGATACTTGTGTTTGACAAAAGGTATTCCAACAGAGGATGAACACCTTCAGTAACCAATCACGCAACTAGATCAAATATCAACACACCGATGTTTTCACATGGTAAAACCCTTATGGGGAAACATCCATGGCATCGACCAACGTGGCCACTTGGAGTAATTTATTAATGCAAAAAAAAAATATTACAGAGATATTTACAAGAGAGTTTCTCACATTTTATCACCGACAAATGACCCTCCATGCTCTTTAAATAGAGATCATGGACCAATCAGGTGTTAAGACATGGATCAATGTAGGTGTCTTCATATGGATAGTTGTCATATGCAATAACATCATCAATAATTCAGCCATGCTATAAACCTATTTCTTGGATACATAACCAATCATTAGTCGCTTTTAACTATCATAATATCATTAATTTATATATATATATATAAGTTGACCACTCTTAGTCTATAATCATGTTATATGTATGCTCAAGCATTTCCATATGCACTAATGCATATCCTTATGCACCAAGCATTCACTTTTAGCATGCCTACTAATACATATGCATTATGTCTTTCCTATATGCATTTTGTATCACTTTCCAGTATGCACTCTAGTGCATATTTGTTCTAGATTCTTGTGTTATATGTGGTTGTCCTTAAATCCCTCTAGATTCTTATAGCCTCGTGTGATCTCACTCTACTCATTTGTGCATTGTTGATTCTTATATAAACACCTTCTAGCCAAGTCCAACTTGGTCATCTCGCAATCCCAATGCATATATCCTATTGGTACTACAACCCCATTAGCAACTACCTTTAGTTAGGCAATCATGTCCCGACTTTATCTTGCCTAAACCTTCTAGCACATCATAAGGTTGTACTTTATGCTAGCCTATCTCCTTTGCAACAATGCCAAATGTAAATATTGTTTTCTTCTCTTGTGCCTTTTTAATATTTTCATTCTATAATCATTGCACTTTTGTTGCTACACCCTTGGCACCCTTTATAGTGAATGAACCATAAATCTTTCATCCCCTGAGTGCTTTACACCTGAACTCCGCTTCCACTACGAACTCTAATAACATAAGTGGTTTTCTTTCCCTAAATACTTTAGTCATAGTTGTCATTTCATAGTTGTCACCTCCTCTAAGTTCTCATAAATTGGTCCTTGGAGATGATTTTCCCATCCTTATCACTCACCCATTACCTTAATAGGTCCATGTTCTTTTTGCAACATTCTTTGCAACCATCATTACATTTATACCTTCAAGGTTGAGTTTTTCCTTACCTTCATGTGCCTATTAATTTCATTCTTCACCTATTGGCTTACTACATTCTTGTTCTTGTTGTCATTTCATGGTTGTACAAAATAACCAGGTGGATTAGTCATGATCCTCACAACTCTTTTATTCATGATTTCACCCTAGAATTAAATTCTAAAATAGACCCACACAATCTCCATTTATGATAAATGATCATCTTGTTAATAATCCCTTGACATAACACTCTCTTCTTGAGTGTTCCCCTACTCATTGATAATATATCGTTATTAAAACTCAACCCTTCATCATTGTCAGGTTGTTACACTCCCAAATGTGTGTCCATATCATTACATATGCAACATCATGAAATATGGGTACCCTTCCATGTTTAGCATTCACATCTAGTATGCACCTCTATCCTATAGAAATTGTTTTCCAAAATAAAACTATTTTGGAGATCCTCCACATTGATAGTTGCAATGTTCACAAAGTCTAGATATCATGTTACTGCAACTTTCCTAACACAACCAACTACATTTTTTAAAAAATGAAACATTCTATCATTTTCTACTCTGGATTACCTTCCCAACATCTATACTCATGTCTTGGTATGAGTTCTCAACTTAAAGTTATGACCTTCTAAATATGTCATTTCTACTCAAGTTTTCCTTGTCCCCATTGGTGCAATCTAGCTAAGAGGCCATCTTTTGCCAGTGATGGAGGAAAATCTATCAGGAATAAAGAGAAAATTTATGTAAGGTATGACAGTATTCCTGATTGCACGTACCTAGCATTCTTTAGATTGGGAATCTGATGCCCTATTCAAATTCTTCATCAATCTATAATTGTCAACATTGTCCTTTTCACTTTTCCTCCGGATTTAGAATTTTTTAGCAAAAACTGATATCTCCCCAATAGAGAAAAAAATGGGAGAACTTAAATATAACAAAGTTGTTTGGATTTTTGAGAAGGTAATATCAAGTAAATAATTTTTTCTAGATTTCTTATATGGGGTCCCTTTTCCTCCTCCAAAAATGCCAAAAATCCCTAAAAAGTCTCCCGAGATAGTGGATTTTGGCTTATTTCTACATTCCTATTCCAAACCCCTTAGAATTTAGCCAAAATATATATTGGATTTCATCATGTCTACTTCCCTTACTCACTATAAAAATTTCTTTAGCAATGGGGCCTTTGTGAAGGAGTACCTCTGTATTATTCAAAAACCATTAGTTTGTATTTTTTGGAAAACTAGAACAAAATGGGCCAATGGCCCTCACTAATACTTTTTTAGTCCTCCTCACTTCGGACTTAACCCTGAAATTTAACCTAGATATGATTTATTATGATCCTATTATGGCCAAAACAAGATTTTGGCTCTGGATTTTTTTTTATCTTCATCTTTCTCTTTGTTGTTGTGGCATGTCACCTTCCTCCTTTCCTTTCTTCAGTGATAAGATTTCCGCTCATCCTTATCACATCGCATTGTCTTTATTTTATAGAGATAAAAGGAATTTTCCCTTCCTTTATCGCATCACCACAATCTTCTCTTCTACACTTTCTAGCACGGAAAAAATAAATAAATAAATAAAAATCCATTTCTTTGTCACACGCAAAAATTTTTGCCATGCAATGTGTCACATGATTTTTTTTATTCAATGCGATGTATCAAAAGGCCCAAAAATTGACTCCTTGCAATGTATTACATCGATATTTTCTATGGTGTGGTACACTGCATCACACAAAATATTTTTTTTGCAACACACAAGAATTCCTCAGAAAAATTCTAAGTCTGCTTTCTTCGTCTTAGAGTATCTCTTTGTGTCTCAGAAACTTTTCACTTTTGTGATGTATCACATCATAAATATTTTACGGTGTGATACATCACACCCTTCAGCGTTCTTCATTCCACTAACTTCTCCTTTATTTATCGCATCTCCTAACACTTCTTTCCTTGTGGTGTATTGCACCAAATTTTTTATGGCATGATACGTTGCATCACGACAAATTTTCTTCCTCAATTTTTTTTCTAAGTATTGAGTCCACTTCTCGGCGATAACATTGTGTCACACAAAAAATATTTTCATGTGATATACAATATATCACGCAAAAAAAAATTGTACTATACACAAAAACTTCCCCAAAAATCTAATTCTTGCGATGTATCACATTGAACTTTTCTTTGGTGCAATACACCACATCACAACAAAATTATTTGTGTGTGATACACAAAATTCTTCAAAATTTTCAAGAAATTTCTCTAAGTTTTATCCCATCCTCCTAGGCGAGAACGTTGTATCACATGAANNACACTGTATTGCATGAAAAATATTTTCATGTGATAAACACAAAATTTAAAAGTATTTCCGCACTTAGTTGTTTTCAAAAAATTTGAACTCATGACTATCATAGAACCCACAGACTCGGCCTTTTGAGTCGAGTCAAGTTCGACACTTTGACTGCCATATACACCTTGTTTCCCATGACTATCGTTCCACTGCTTTAGATAACCCAATACAAAATCAAAATTTAGGGATTTTGACCATGATTCCTTATGCTAGGAAAAATCAATTTTCACCCCAAATCCCCTACACAGTTGCCATGGATTTGGAAATTTTCTCCTCCAAGACCAAACCTACAAGTTTAAAACATACCCTAAACCTATCCATGTCAATTTTGGCCAAAATACACCAAGA
The DNA here is from genome assembly GCA_900067695.1 of Picea abies. Lineage (NCBI taxonomy): Eukaryota > Viridiplantae > Streptophyta > Pinopsida > Pinales > Pinaceae > Picea > Picea abies. The sequence continues at coordinate 8,864 of CBVK0100805252.1, forward strand.
AATTGGGGATTTTTTCCATTTTACAATTTTCCCCCAATTTCAAAGTAGATTGAAACCCTGATGTTCTATAACAGGCCCATGAAAACCTCATGTTGAAACCAAGGCTCTAATACAAATATGTAATGTACCCATTACAAAGAAAAAGCGAAAATGCCCTGATAGAAATTAAAAATAACTATGTGTGACATGATAAAAATGCTCATACAACTACCATTAATTTAAATTTGTGAATGTAGTTTATTTATTCATATACAACATTCAAAAATGCATCATAAAATGTAGCAGTTAATCAAATATTAACACATTAAATATACTAGAACACTTATCTCGTAAGAAAATGTCACCAACTAGCTACATACAAGGGACGTTCCTTCTATCCATAGGCTCTATTGTTCCATTTCCCTCAACAATAGACCACCCCTGAGTTGGGGCTATCTACCATCCACACAATAGCCTAATACCCATAATTCCAAACCACTGGTTCTCTTTCCCCTCAACTTGCACAACTCAAGGAATGGGATCCCCTTCTCTGCCACGTAGTCCCTTGGGCTATCCCACTTTCCTCCAAGGATCTAGCACAAGTTGGTCAAGAAATATCATGGCTAGGTACTCCAAGAATCTCAATTGTCATAGGAGTGATCACATCATCCTTCTCAAGGCTCTTTAGCAATTTCCTCAACAAAATACTCACTTACAAGCATAAGAATGTAATTCTCCATGCAATTTCCAACTCCAGCAAGCTATCTTCAATATCCATTATGGTTTCCTTCTATTTCTAGTGCCAAGTTATCCTTTTCCTCCCCTCTTGTTGTCCCAAAAATTTGTCTTCTTCCTCTACTCAAATTTCCTTTCCTTCCATGCATGCTTGACTCTAATATTTCCCCAAAAGTGGTTGTACTCAACCCATGTTGTCGTAAATCTATGAGATGACTTTCCCACCAACCTCTTACATGGGTGTACTTAACATGGGCTATCTAGCGTTTGATTAATACAAGCTCTCTAGCCCACAACATATTGACTCACTAGCCTATTTAACATATGCACATTTACATTACAATTCACGGGGATTAAAGTTGGGATATTACAAGAATAGCAAGGACATCATCAAAGACAATGGAAGCTTAGACAGTAGTAGTAAAGAAGAAAAGTATCCTTCAATAGCACAACCATTGACAAGAAGTTGGGCTTGTAAACCAACTTAATCATGCAGTATTTATGTTTTTTTTATTGTGTCAACCATTTGTCAGAATTTATTCATGTAATAAATATTGGGATGAATCTTTTGTGGACATACGTATTTTATGTATTTGGCAAACAAGGAGCTAGCAATTTTTCTTGAAATCCAAAGCCAACAATTTTTGTAATACCACTATGAGCCTTGGTTATAGTTTTTACTAATATAAATATCTCTGAGTTACGGTTAAAAAAAAAACATTCAATCAATTTCACACCATGGAAGCAAAATCCACGTATATATAAACATGATGATGGGATTTTAAATTAAATTGTAAAAGAACCATGTAATTTTTTATACCTATAAGCAATCATTGCATTGCCACCAGGGAAATGTCAACTTTATATACAACGTTATATGAAAAAATATGTACACATATTAAAAAAAAATGAATCTGACATCGAAAGTTGATTGAACTATTGTTAGTGACTTCTTCATCTTCTAAAACCTCCTCATCCTCCCTCCATAAAAACATAATAAAAGAACATGAGCTTAATAAAATAAAACAAAAATGTTAACATTTAAAGATGTAATAAAAAACATATAAGTTGCACAATTGTCAATACCCTATGATTCCTTCGAGTCACCCTCATTGTCATTAGTCTAGAAGATTATAAGAAATTTTAATTAATGAATAAATAATTCCAACTATATATAAGCTAAAAAATAAATCATAATTAACAATTAATCACGTTGGGCATGGGTTGCATATTGTCCACTATTCTTTTCTAACCCTTCCATAGGGCATACTTTAGTTCTTCATCACTGAGCTAATGACTATAGTCATTTCATAGTATGTAATAAGATAAAACCATATTTAGTAATCACATATATTAAGCTAGTATGTTAACATAATAAATGAGATTATATTAATAAACTTACAAAGTACCCTCTATTCGCAAGCCTCCCAACTTGACCCAAAGAATGTCTAACAGATAATTTCTTTGTATCCATTCATGCATGTACATAACAAAAGATAAGATTAGTTAAGTTAATCAATGTCCGATAAATGACCACAAAAGTATGTCAATGGTACTACAAGATTACATCATAGAAAAATAACAAGTTAAAAACATATCAAAATAAATAACTTCAAGTATATCAAAATCAATAACTACAAGCATGTATTATATATTATTTATTATCTTTGTGGCTTTTTGCAATGGTGTCCTAGGGTCCACTCCTACGTTCTTATTGGCACTACTTATTTATGCCCACTTTTTGTGGTATTCTTTCAACCACTCTCTCCTGACGGTGTCAAATTTTTCATCATGGACAATTATTGTACCACTACCAAATTTTAAAACCTCCCCTTTAGCGGTAACTTGTTTATTGTCATAATTGAATGCATTTTATTTATCTTCTATTGATGAAATAGATACTCATCTCTACTCGTCCTCATTTATACAATACATGCTCAAACATTAATATATAGGTCATAGAGTGAATAAGTGCCATGAAAAATGTAGTATATTGGATTTGTCTACATTCTAAATTTATTTGAAAAATGTAGGATAAATTGTACCATGGATAACATGCTTAGAGCAATTGTGAGTAAGATCCCAGGAACTTTCTCCCATTGCATCAAATATAAGTAATCCATATCTAAGTGTCGTCTCTCTTTTTTGGTTATATTATTTAGAAATTATGTACGCTTTTTTACAAGCTTTTCTACAACATAAAACAAATGAAAATAAGTAACGACTAGAATTATAAATGCAACTTTTTGTAAAATAAATACACATTTTCAATATTATAGAATAATCATAAATGACACAATTATAACTCATCGGGGTCTTATTGTTGTTGTTTCCTTCATCGTTTGCACTTTTTTACCTTTCCTTCTCTCATGTTCCTCTCTTTCTATGTGTCTAGTGTCATCATCTGACGAATCTCCACCAGAAGCCATGTGACCTGTAGATATATTACAATGACACACTAACAAGCTAAATATATAAAATCTATGGAATAAAACATATGCATAATTTGACATGAACATTGAAAATATACAAGCATAAAATCAACATATAGAGAGTTGTAGACACTAACCCTTTAACTCAAAGCCATATGCATAGACTAACCCTTTAACTCTCTAACCCACTCACCAACGTCAAGCTGCTCTTTTTGTTAGCCTAGTTTGTTTGAGCTATATTTTGGTATGAGGAATTCATGTCATGGAGGGTTTAAATTAGGATATTAATCATGAGTGAGATGCTTTGCAAGGAATAACAACAATGTGAAAATTGTATACATTTCAATGTATTTCAGGTTGTGTTAGTGTGTCATCTTGACTACATTTGATGAACACAACTTAAAATGAATTGGAATTGTGTATCCCTTACCTTGGTTGACCAGGTGACATAGATTGTGCATCCATGGAAGGATGAGGAGAGGATGCATGAGGCCAATGATTGAAGAGGGACAATTTAATGTCAGACGGAATTGTAGTGTTTGGTTAGAAACATTTGTTTTTTGGGTTGAAGTATTGCTTCTGTAGCATTGTTGGTTCACCAAGAGTTATTGGCAAACAACTTATTAGCATTTTTGTTAGCATTACTTGATCAAATGACTTGGATTAACCTCCTATAGAATGAACATGTCAGAGTGGTAGTTTCAAATGTATACAAGGTAGTCAAGGAAATGTTCATTAAAGATGTACACAACTTAAAATGAATTGGAATTGTGTATCCCTTACCTTGGTTGACCAGGTGACATAGATTGTGCATCCATGGAAGGATGAGGAGAGGATGCATGAGGCCAATGATTGAAGAGGGACAATTTAATGTCAGACGGAATTGTAGTGTTTGGTTAGAAACATTTGTTTTTTGGGTTGAAGTATTGCTTCTGTAGCATTGTTGGTTCACCAAGAGTTATTGGCAAACAACTTATTAGCATTTTTGTTAGCATTACTTGATCAAATGACTTGGATTAACCTCCTATAGAATGAACATGTCAGAGTGGTAGTTTCAAATGTATACAAGGTAGTCAAGGAAATGTTCATTAAAGATGTTGTATCCATGATAAGGAGTGAGTTATGGGGTGCTCTTCAATCGAAGCTTGAATATGAGGTCAAGGAAACCTTGAAGGTCTTCCTCTTGTTCCTACTTGCACCAATCCATTGGAGTTAGTCACTGTTGAGCTTGACACTATTGGTACTCAAGTCTGGAAACTAGTAAAAATTTTGTTATACAATATGTGTTTTGTTATGCATGGATTCCTAACTTGTCTTGTAGGGGAAACTTGTTAAATATTTAACCTTTGTTTCCTATAAAACAACATTACAACATCTCTCCATTCATAATTTTGGGTTGATTTTAGTGATATTTTTAAATCCTAATTCTGAGTATGCATTCAATGTATACAAAAGTAATGCAATTAACCAAATATGATGTACTATGGTCAAAGACTCTAATATCTTGGGTAACTATGGATTTGGTAGTTTTGAAATTCAGCATATGTAAGGCATGGAAAATGTCATTTTCATTTAGGTCCTTGTAGTAAATAGTATAGGCTCGAATATATTTAGGTATTTTACACTTTAATTTACAAAACATTACAAGCTATCTCTTCTCATGCTTCATGGCGAGTTTATTGAATTCAACATCTATAGCTATGAAGTAATTCTTATTGATGTTTGTAGTTGTAGAGAAGGTTGTGTAAGATGTAAATGGTGGATAAATTAGGGTTGTGAGAAAATTTGATACTATCATGTGAAGTTGGACCTAGGGGATAGGGAAATAGAGCACGATCAGGATGAATACTTTAGATGCTACATCCCTTTATCACTTCCTTTCAATATCAATGAGGATGAAAAAAAGGGTGACAAGGAACTAAGGACACAATCCCTCATACAATGCTCTCTTAAGCTTAGATACCCTTTGTTTTTTCCACATATTCCATAAGTGTATATAAAAGGGCCATTGTTATCCCATCATTTGAAATTGTAAATGTGGATTCAAATGACCATAAGGAATCCTCATAACAATAAAGAAAAAACACAATTGTCAAGTAGCACACGTTAACATGCATTGTATTTGCTACACTTATTGTATAGGTGTGATGTTGCCTCCTCTCATTGTTATACTTGACTCATAAACCCCAACTTCTTGAGAGGCTTTAGATTATTCTTACTTGCTTGTTTTGTGCACAATTTGGATGGCTAGGGTGTGCTCCAATTAAATCACCTACAAACAATAATATTGTAAACAAAATCCCTCTTTGTGTAACCATCCACTTGTCTTTTTACCAAAATCTTTTTTTGTTTCCTCCCCTATGTTGGCTCCTTGTGTGTAAGCCAAATCAATGAAGCAAAATGTGAAATCCCAAATTATTGAGAGGGAAACAATGTTGGGTCCTCTTGTTGTTCTACTTAACTCAAAAACTCCAACTTGTCTCATTGCATGTAAGCCAAACAAGCCAATCAAAGGAAATTCCATGTGCCATTGTTGCATCATGTTACTCATGTTATCCATAGTCTTTCACCTTAACACCATATATGTGAACTAATTGTAAGTCAAATTGTTTTGGGCTTATGCACGCAACTCAACTCCTATATTTGTTGGTTGGGTTTTTCTAAGAGAGGAAGAGATGAACAAGCATTAATAAGGGTGTAAGGGAAATGCTAATAAGGGTAAAAAGTATATCTAAACACGATGCTACAAACATGTAATTATTTCATTCTTGACATGCTCATTTTACTCAATAAAAGAATCATAAGGAAATCCCATTTAAATTGATTTGACTATAGTGGTAGGCGATTCTCCAATAGAAATTATGGAACTTACGAGACTATAGTGAGAGAGGACGAGAAAAGAAAGAGGGGGATGAAGGATAAGAGAACAAGGAAAAGGAAGAGTGGGGGGAGAATAAAAAGAAGAGAAGTGGGGAATAAAAAGAGGAGGGGGAGAGGGGAAGAGGAAGAGGGAGGGAAAGAGGGAAAGGAAGAGAGAGAGAAGGAGGGAAGGAGAAGAGGGAGAGAATGAGAGGAAGAGGACAGAGAGGAGAGAAGGGGAAGGGGGAATAAAAGAGGAGTGGGAAAGGGGAAGAGAAAAATAAGAAAAGGGAGAATGAGTGGAAGGAGAGGAAGAGGAACAGAGGCAGAGGAAGGAGAGGAAGAGGAAGAGGAATAGAGGTAGAGGAAGGAGAGGAAGAGGAAGAGGAACAAAGGTAGAGGAAGGAGAGGGAGAAAAAGAGAAGGGGAGGGAGAGAAATGGGAGAAGAGGAAGGAAGACCCAAAACCCATCTCCAAAACACATCTCTAAAACACAAAACCCAAATCCCATCTTCAAAACCCACATCACATTTTGTTTTAAATATGCAAAATTAAAAACAAAAAAAATGGGGCAAATGACAAAGAACTTACATATGAATCTAAGAGATTCGGTGATGACCTGCAAAATTCCTTTGCTTGCTCCTATTGAATGCCCCTACAAGTCCCTTCCAGCTCTAAGAATCTCTACCCCACACCCTCATGTGAAAATGAAATGAGGGGACCCCTACTTTTTCAGCTTATTTGAAATGGACAGTGAGAGTGATGCAAAGATTGTTTTTCCATTGATTTTTGTTGTTGCTTGGATGATTGTGTCAACCTTGTGTTGTGTTTGTGTTGATTGTTACAATTTTGAGATCAAGCATGCATCGTCTTAGTGTTGCAAACATGTCACCATTGCATCCTCGCACTTTTTTATAGCGTCATTCCACATTGTGTAATACAATTCTAAAACAAAAAAACATGTCACCTTTGCATCATGGAGGAAAAAATGTTATTAGTATTAAAATATACAATTAAAATTGTTGTTATTATTATTAATATTATTTAAAAATATTGTAATAATAATAATTATTATTATTATTATTATTATTAATTATTATTATTATTATAATTATTAATAATTATAGTTAAAAATCCATTCGACCATGAGACATTCCCATTCTATGGAATCTTTGTCTTAGGACTAGGCATGTCCCTGATTCAAAGGTTTAGCACACTAAGGGTGGTTCTCCTCGCCAAATACATGTTTCACCAAGATAAATTGGTGCATTAAGAATTGTGCACTATCATTAGGACATAATGTGTAGTAGCAACCCACAGTCTTAGTCCCAGTACACTACTTTTATGGCTCATTAGCCATGAAAAGGCCCTAGGCCACAACATATGAAATCTAATGGGAATCTTTGGGAAAAAATGGGATATGAACTTGATTATAAGGTTTGGAACACCAAACACATCTCCTAGACCTTTACATTAATTGAGGTAAAAAACTAGGGGATTAAACTCTAATGATCCTTATATGGCTCATGATTTATGTACATATTCATAAACAATGATACATGCTCACCATAAGATATTTGCTTCCTATGAATCTCCTAGCCTAGGGCATGCTTCAAGGCCCAAAACATGGACTTAGACCCTGTAAAAACCTTCTAGGGCCTTTGGACAATGCATAAGTCTATTGAGCACTACAGAATACTTTTGGAAGTGATATTTTCCCCAAAAGTGAGACAGAATAAGCTATATTCTTTGGTTTATCACACTGACGATGGGTCTCGTGGCCAAATAAATACGTTACTGTTAAAATGAAGAAGATTGGGCTATAAATTCCTCATATAAGGAACATAGGCCATGCATGAGGCCTTAGATCATGGGATAATTCCTCTAGAAAAAGTCGTTGGCGTTTTTCCCAATATTGGGATACAAGACCATTTCAAAGTTTTAGCATGTGAGTGATTGGTCAAAGAACAAATGACATGCTTCATGGCCATATTTCATTGCCTTAGATATTATACCTTACTTCTAGGGCCTATGGGTTATGCATGCCCCCCCTTAACATGATAAATTCTTTATGGAATGATTATTTAACTCAAAATCACGTATGGACCTAGTTTTTAGGATCGACGTACTAAATATGTGTCTCTTCATCCAAGACATGATTAGTGGGAAAAAATCAGGATCTTAGGCCCTATACATTATGTTTAGGGCTCATAATAAAGTCACGGGGCCTAAACCTGAAACAACACCTCCATAAGGAATCTTTGTTCAGTGAGTGGCATATAGATTTGATACTAAGGTTTTGTGAACCAACAATAGGTCTTCTAGCCCATAACATCATTCAGGGATAAAACTTAGGTGCTTAGGTCCTAAACAATATTGAAGCCCTAAACAAGCACTTTGAAAGGAATCTTTATTTTATGAGTGTGATATTATCCCAACTCCAAAATTTGTTACACCAAAGATGAGTCTCCCAGCCAAAGACATGTTTCAAGGTTGAAAATAAGGGCCTTAGTCCCTAGATCCAAAGAGTAGTTTATGAGTCTAATTTAGTGGTTTCATACATAAAGGATGAAATGGTTTCATACATAAGGGGTAGTTCTCCTCACCCAAAACATGCTTCAAGGGAAAATTGCAGGGGCTTGAACCTTAAATGGTCTATTTCTAAATAACATTGGACATGAATAGGGGAACAAATCATGAGACATGCCCTTTGGATTGCATCTTTGGTGCATATGTGAGATATATGCATGGTTATGAGGTTTGGTAAACCAAGGAAGGTTCTTGTTATCCAATATACTCTTAAAATTAGATGGCTTGGGCCATGATGAGCCCATCCTAAGGAATTTCATCCATGCATGTGGCCTTATACCATGAGACATGTCCTTTGGATAGATTATTTGGTCTAGGAGTGGGACATGGACCAAATTAAAAGGTTTTTCACACCATGGGTGGGAGTTTTGGCTTAGGACGTGCTTCGAAGATAAAATATAGTGGCTTAGGTACTATAAACTACTTCTAAGAAATTGTGCAAGGTTGAAAACCAAGGTTGTAGGCCATGTGTTTTTCTTCTATGTCTTGTGGTCCACTAACAAGGCTCTATACCATGACAAGTGCACTTTGGTAGGAATATTTGACCTAAAAGTGGGATACAAAAACGATTCCAAGGTTTGGCACACTAAGGACGTGTCTTTGAGACCAAGATGGTGGTTGTAGAAAAACACTAGAGGCTTAGGTCCTAAATAATGCTTTCATGGATTTTATACCATGTACAAGGCCCTAGACCATGCCGTAAGCCCTCCATAAGGTGTCTTTTTCCCAAGAAGGGTATACAAGACCAACTTCAAATTTCGGTGTATGATGGAAAAACATCCTAGCCTATAACATGGTATGAAGCCAAAAATATAGGTATTTAGGCCCTATACAAAACTTATAAAGAACTTGACCCATGCATAAGTCCCTAGACCATGACACTAGCTCTTTAAAGTAATTTTTGTCCCAAGAGTGGGAAATTGGTTCAATTTTGAGATTTGGTGCACCAAGGATGGGTTCGCTACCCCAAGATGTTGGTGCTATAAACTAAGGTCTTGGGTCATAAATGATAGGTCTAAGGCACGTGGACCAAGCATGGGTCCCTAGACCACAAGATGGACCTATAAAATAAACTATTTGGCCTGAGAGTGGGATAGAGTCCCAATTCTAAGGTTTAACACACTAGGGATAGGCCACCTTGCTAAGGACATGGCTCAAGGACTTAAAGTATTTCCTTGGCCTATACACCACTTACAGGCATTGTGGGCCATACATGGGAGTGTTGACTATGACAAGGCCCCTCTAGAATAAATATTTATCCAAAAAATACATTTAATCTATGCTTGCTATGAAATCACATGCAAGCATTTCCCTTTTGTTACTTTGTAGTGGATATCAAGCCATCAATCACTATAGTGAACTAAAAGGAGGAGAGTAGGCAACTCAGGTAAGCCGACATGATTCCAACAATAAAAAATCACATAGTAATCCTCCTCTATATTTAATGGATAGAAATCACAAAATCAAGTTAGGGGAGAGAGCAATTGTAAACATGTCAAGCACAAAATTACTAATGGTGAGACCACATTTTTTTATTAATGATATTTTTTTGTTTACTTCTATTGGATGTGCATCATGAAATCATGCTAACAAAACAATATTACACATATTTATTTTTCTTAGTTCTTCAATTGATGAAAAGTGCTTGAAAAGTTTGATTGGGGCCTTGCTTATTTCAGAACAAAAGTTTAAAAGCTATGGACGAAGTGTAGGAGACATGCAACTTCCATACTTTGTATATTGGGCACACGAACTCATAATTGGTCAAATGAGGGATTTTTTAAAATCTTAATTAGAGAAGTATAGGGTATAGCCATTGGATATAAAAAAAATATCAAAATCCATTCTCATTTTGTGCAAGAATCAGCTCACATAGAGCTCGCCTAGTGACCAATGAAAGGGGTCAAAGTTGATTTTTTGCAAATTGTGATTACATTTGATTAAATATGACCTAACCATATTAGACATGTACTTTGATAATATAGGAATATATTAGAACTCGAAAATAAGCAAGGCATGGGCTTCCTAAAGGCCAAAAGATATGGAGCTTGGAATAAGCCAAACAAGGTTGGATTGAATTTGTGTGTCGATAAGATCTTGTTGGACGCTATGGCCTTAATGGATGCCATAGATGAAATATTTTACCTGCCAATTTAGACTTTATGTTGTTTGGTCAGTAACCTTGGAATGTAATCTTCCAAGTCAAAAATTATTAAATTCGTATCTGTCAGGTCGATTCTACTGATAGCTTTCAACAGTGCCTTCTGTTGTGTGGGGCAACTTTGAAGGACTTCGAGGTCTGACATCGCAGAAGGTGCTTGGGATAGATCTTCAACAATGTTGTAGTTCTGGGCAGCATGAGCATGAGGATTGAAAGACGATTTCTGAATGACGCCCTTTGGGGGGGGGTCAAAGAACTATGTCAAGGCTCGATCATTCGAGATGAAGAGGATCGTTTGTAGGTGGAGTCATGGGAGAGGGTTGTACCAATGAAGGAGGCGGGTCATCAACCTTCTCTTTAGAGGGAGAATAATCTTTGGCTCGAGTGGTGAGCGCAATGTCATTCTACTTTGAATCGTCGATACACATCAATACATAGGATGTAGTAGAAGGTGAGGGTTGTTCATGAATGACCAATTGGGCCTGTTGTTGAGACGGGAAGGGTTGGGACAAAATGGACGAAGAATTTGGTTTTGGGGCTCCTTGAAGGAACTTAGTGACTTCAGCGTGTCGTGGACAATCCTTCATGTAGTGATCATCACCACAGATAAGACAAGGCTATCGAGGTTTACGCTTATCCCGATTGTCAACAGGTGGAGTTTTGGTTCGCTCTACTTGAGAAGTATTTTTGTCCTCCTTATTCTTAGCCCTTTCCTTTTTGGATTTGTTTTTACTAGCTGGGGTAGATTGAACTGCATTTACCTCAGAAGTCTTGCTGGTGGGAGGGGCAAGAGACAGAGCATTTTGAACATTAGAAGAAACAAGTTTGGGGTTGGTTCTTGAGGCGGAATGTGGTTGGGCATGGAAAGTGCCAATCACACCGTCAGCTGCATGAGAAGCAGTTGGAGTAGTTGGAGTGGTGGAAGTGGAAGGATGAGGTGCATCAAGGAGTAAGTCGTAAATAGTACCCGTTTGTGAGTAAACAAGGTCAAGGTATTGGGAATGACTTATGGCCTGTTCTTCCATGACAATTCCACCCATGGCGATGTCACAACTGATGTCATTCACAAATGACTTTGTGAACCACTCTGCCAGCAACTGATTAGGAAGTTTGAGTTTGATGAGACGTCGTCTCCGTCGCCACTCATGAATGTGATTGGATATATGAGTGGCTTTGTCTTGTTTGAAAGAACTAAAAATCTCGGTCCCTATTTCATAATGGATCGGTAACTGGTAGTGGGTGTGGAAATCCATAGCTAGGGTGTTGAAGTCATCGAAGAAACCTCATGGTAATCCTATATACCACTTCGTGGAAGAACCTGTGAGAGTTATTTGAAATTAATGTAAACGTATAGAGTCATTCATCAAGGAGTTGGATGAGCACCAGAGGTGAAAATTCATGACGTGATTGTTCGGGTCCTCTCCCACTTTTCCATCAAA
>CBVK0100805273.1:0-10034 GCA_900067695.1 Picea abies
CCCTATGTTTTAATTTTGAGGCCTTATTTGGCCTCATATCGAGGCAAGCGAGCTTCACGAGCTTCAAACTTAGGTAAAGAGAGGGTAAAATAAGTATGTAAGAAGCATTGTGAATTAATGTTAAGTTTCACCTTAGCATTAATTCAAAACATTAAATGCTTAATGTTTTTTAAAATATAGTCCATGACGAGTTGTGGCTTTGGTGCTTCTTTGAGTTGTCTATCTCTCACATTCCCTCCACTGTCTATCTATCACATGCCCCCCACTTCCACTTGAGTTGTTTGTTTTTCACATGCCCTCCACTTCCACTTGGTCATTTGCATGTAACTTTCAAGCACTATAACATGTTGTTTCATCCTTGTTTCATCGTGGTCTATTGCTCTTCTTACTGGTGGTCTTGGTGGTCGATCACTGAAGTGCCTGTCTTTCCCACTAGTTCTGGGACTGGTTATGCTAAGTGGTTATAGGACTAGTTATGCTAAGTTCCTGGCTCTCCCACTGGTTCTATTGGTTCCTGGTTGACCCACTCGTTTTTCTACTCCCACTAGTTCTGCTACTAAAGTACTTGGCTTTCCCACTGGTTGTTCTACTATTCAGGAGACGACTTTCCCACTGGTTTTTCTGCTATTCAAGAGACATTGTAGAAGTAGGAACAACCCACCCGAACTTCTTCAAATGATCGAAAATCTCTTGTTCAAATGATCAAAAATTTTGTGTTCAAGCCTCAAGGCCATTTTTTCATTTTCCTTCAGTGAGAATGCATTCCCACTTCTTTCAACAATATGTTGGAACGTTCACTCTTTTCCAGGATTTCCTGGATATTGGCATTTCCTCTGCAATTTTCCATTATCAAATTGTATCCTTGCATCAACCCATAGACATTGTAAGTCAATTTATTTGATTTAAGCTAAGGAAAATGATGATAGTTTAATCATGCATTTTCGTTAATTCATTGCTTGAAAATATTAAACTAACATCATTTCTAAACATATGAAACTTTCATATTCATTTCTAAACAAGGAATATTCAACTTTCATGCAGGAAAAATATTCAACTCATTTCTAAACAAGGAATATTCAACTTTCATGCAGGAAAAATATTCAACATTTTTCATCTTAAGAGGTCGATTACCTATTAACATACCAAAAAAGTTCACCGTCAATCTCCAATTAGCAGATATTCATTCAAGCCACAATTGAAGTTGAATTTTGAAATTAACAATATGTTAGTATCCATATTCAATGCTCACATATATAGAACAACCCAAAATCTTAAAGAAATTAATACTACTATCAAATTCCTTAATTAGTTTATAGTTAAGAGGTGTAAAAATCTTCTAGTTGTGGTATCAGATCAATCAATTTGTTAGCCAGAGGTGAGGATAGTGCGGAATTAATTCAAAAAACTTGGATTAAGAAAGGAGGTAAAAAAATAGTCTTTCACACTAATATGCAGATCTATCTAGGATGTAGTGTTTAAACATTTTTCTTCTGATGCCTATGGTTTTACTGTTAATGGATAAATTGATTACATACCAAATTAGCTTCCTATTGCTCCTCTCATCGCTATAGCCTATCCAATTTATTACCTACCTTTGCTTCTCCAACGACTGGTGCTCCTACCATAAACAAGAAACTATCATGTGATACACAAATAAACAATAGTCTATTTTTCAGGCATGGGAGATAGAAGCCAAGCCTAATACAAGAAATGGAACTTGAATTACACCATTGATAACATCTCAGAACATGAATAATTGTGTGTTTCTTCTTTTCGTTAACACAAGGATGCTAGGTGTGTGTGGGATCTCCTTCTTAGATAATAAGAAGACACAATGTGTACCTTATTAGTTGCACCTCTAATTGCTAACCTATGTCACTAGATGGTCTCATTGATTCCTTGAGCAAATTTAAACCAAAATCCATCACTTCCTCTGGAAAGCGATAATGTGGTCACGCCTGTACTAGGCGACAGTTTCATAACAATTGAGGGAGGGCTACCACAACATTCGCATTTGCGTCGATCGAGGCAGGTTTCAGTAGCTACACCTCCATAGAAAAACAACACCCATAAGTGGTCTTGGATATGCAATCGGAATCAAAGAGCGCAGATCCTGAGATCAAATCCCCTGGAGAACAACGACACTCAAAGATGGTCTCGGCTATGCAATTGGATCCAAAGAGCAGTGATACTGAGATAAATCCTTCGTAGAACAACAACAACCAGATGTGGTCTCGCTTATGCAATTGGATTCAAAGAGCGGTGATTCTGAGATCGAATCCCCTATAGAACAACAACACACAGAGGGGGTCTTAGCTTTGCAATTGGATTCAAAGAGTGGTGGTACTGAGATTAAATCCTTAACAGAAGAACAACACCCATAGGTGGTCTCGGCTATGCTCATGGTGACGGTGGCATGGCATTCAGGTCATATGTTTCCATGCTCGTTCGCCAGAGCATGCTTTCCACGTACTTTCCATGCAAGGACTGGGCACCTTTGATTGCCACAATGTGGAAGGACTGGGCACCATTAGATGGACATGTGTCCTCCCATGCCAAGTCGTTGAGTAGCTTTACTCGTGGACCTTGGTTTATAATTGGTTTTTTGTTTCATTATCAACCAATGGAATTTTCACCAAACTTTTCTTTTAAATTTTCTTTCGATTAACACAATAATCTCAATAGATTAATTTTTTTATTTTTGTTCAATACAAAATTTACTAGTATATATATCATCCCACACCAACAAAATTACAAAGTTTTGGTACATATGAAATCCTACACCCAGGAAAGCCCTTCTTGCCCCCTGTATGAATACTACGAGGCCAATACATGCAAAAAAATAAGGAGGGAGGGCCCCCTGAATGAAAGGGCCTTGCTATGACTACTACTTTGAACCCACGTCGATCTTGAGATAGACTCTTAATTGAGTCGGCCGAAGGATCTGCACCTACAAAACTATGAAGCTCTGGATCGCCAAAGAAAACTCGAAGTAATTCTGATATTAGTTGCATAAATAGAGTTTTATGCATCTCAGGCTGACCAACTATTAGCAGCTGAAATGCAAATGTGATTTATCAGATGATGACCGATTCGAAACCTTTGCTTACTTTTTTTCCATGACTATGTGATCAAGGAAAGGCCTATGCCATTCATTTTTACCTGAAATGGACCGAGCTCTTGTCTTTCTCATAGCCAATGGATGAAGACATAATTTTAAATTTAGAAAATAACCAAAGAATTGGGATCATTAACCTAGGATCTCTTGCTAGAATAGTTATTGTTGCTATGAGAATAGAAAAACATTCACATTGACATTGTAGAGTTTTCCGCTAGCGTTGTACTCCAAAAAGGCATCCCATAATTTAACAATGAAAACCTACCATAAATAATTGAAGCTATTTTGATTGTTTTGTACATAACATATTTCAAATTACTAAGACAGAGACTTGAAGCTTTACTTCAATTGTTCTTATTTATTTTGAAACTCAATAAAAACTTATTTATTTTGAAACTTGATAAAAAAAAATAACCAACTAATTTAAACTTAAAATGATCCATACATCATAAAAGCTCAATTTTAAAACTTGATAAAAAAAATAACCAACTAATTTAAACTTAAAATGATCCATACATCATAAAAGCTCAATTTTGAAACTTGATCCAAAAAAAAACCAATTAATTTAAACTTAAAATGATCCATACATCATAAAAGCTCAATGCTAATTCTAGAAACCGAAAAAAAAACTATCAACAATCTAATAATACGCTATCAAGTTGCATACCGTCGTTTAGGCAATCCAATGTGTGGAAAGAGGCTCGACTCCAAAAATATCACGAGCATTTCTCGACAATCACGGAGTTATGGCGCTAATTACGTTTTAATTAATACATCAACCTTTTGCTTTTTGGGTTTTGAAAAGACACTTTATAGTAAATCTTCGCATTTGTCAACCTCTCACTTCATTTTGGGTTTTGGAGCGCAATTTTGAGAAAATCCATGTTTTAAGTGCGTTTCCAAAATGGGTTGTTATTTCTGGATAAGTGGTATTTGAAGGAATAGATCAACCAGAAGTGGAATTAGGCAGTAATTGCGCAGGAAAAGTGGAATTAGGCGATGCCAACCCTAATCTAATCTTGGTGGTCTTTTGACGAATTGAACGGTTTGGATAGATCGACATAGGTACACGTAGTTGTAGTCGTGCTTATCTTTAGCCATTTACATCTTTATATATCCCCACTGTTTCCATTTCTGCGTCTACTTTCTCTCGCCAAAATGGAGCCGAAAACTTTCCTTCCTTCTATAAATAAGAGTGATCAAGGCCTTTAACGGTTACACTCCTCCTGTGATTCGCCTTCCACGAAAGAATGTATAGCGCCGAGAACTTTACTTATTTCTATAAATAAGAGTGATCAAGGCGTTCGACCGTTGCAGTCAGGATCAGGATTGTTCGTCCTCCTGTGATTCTCCCTCCTTCCACAACAGAATGGCGACTGCGGATACTATTGGTAAAGAAAATATGACAACCCTCATTAATGATTTCCATAAATTGGTCACTTCCAACACTAGGTTGAAGAAGAAAAGTCTCTAGAACAAAAAAATTTCACAAAGTCATTGATGAGCCTAGCTCCCTTGGTAGGTAAAGAGGAAGGCCTATAACTAGTGGGTGGAGATGTTATGTAACATATTCTATTAGTAATACCTTGGTTCTCCCTAAAAATGGCACCTCTTTCACACCTAGTGGTAAATAAAACAACATAGTTGGTGATGGAGGAGATATCAATGATGAAAGAGGAGGAGATATCAATGATGAAAGAGATCAAAATAAATCTAGTCTCATACTTGGGAAATAATTCAATTATTTTAAACCACACAAATTTTAACCAACAAACTAAAATGTTCATATAGCTAGGTTCAAAATCAAAAGAAAGAAATTTATAGAAGATTATAGTGTTGTGTTAGATGTTAAAGAATTAGGGATTATTTGAGATTTCAAAATGCTCAAGGCCATGGGTGATATTATTAAACATTTTTTTAATGAGAAATGAGAAGAAAATATAAGGTTGAAGAGGGTAACTCGTAAATTAGAAGCTATAGTGAATCATGAACCCTTGCTCACACAATCGTTCACTATTATAGGAATAGAAGAAAATCTGGAAGAGACTCCCAAGAAAAATGAGAGGTAAAAGGGATCTTATGAATTAATACATGGAGATAGAAAGAATATAACCAAAAGCATTTAGGATGCGATGGATATATTGTTTGAAATTTCGGAACCCATTAATAAAGCCTCTATGCTCATTGGGCATTAAGCATTTATATTCCCTTGGCATTCATCTATGAGCGGGTACTACTTCTACGCGATGCCTCTGATCCAGGTTCCCAGGCGGGTGGGACTAGGTAGCTTGTTTAGAAAGGATCTAGCGAAGATGGATCTCGTGAATAGAGATTGCTTCCGAGGGTTGAGTAGCTTTACTCGTGGACCTTGGTTTATAATTGGTTTTTTGTTTCGTTATCAACCAATGAAATTTTCACCAAACTTTTCTTTTAAATTTTCTTTCGATTAACACAATAATCTCAATAGATTAATTTTTTTTATTTTTGTTCAATACAAAGTTTACCAGTATATATATCATCCCACACCAACAAAATTACAAAGTTTTGGTAGATATGAAATCCTACACCCAGGAAAGCCCTTCTTGCCCCCTTTATGAATACTACGAGGCCAATACATGCAAAAAAATAAGGAGGGAGGGGCCCCTGAATGAAAGGGCCTTGCTATGACTACTACTTTGAACCCACGTCGATCTTAAGATAGACTCTTAATTGAGTCGGTCGTAGGATCTGCAGCTGCAAAACTATGAAGCTCTGGATCACCAAAGAAAACTCGAAGTAATTCTGATATTAGTTGCATAAATAGAGTTTTATGCATCTTAGGCTGACCAACTATTAGCAGCTGAAATGCAAATATGATTTATTAGATGATGATCGATTCGAAACCTTTGCTTACTTTTTTTCCATGACTATGTATGTGATCAAGGAAAGGCCTATGCCATTCATTTTTACCTGAAATGGACCGAGCTCTTGTCTTTCTCATAGCCAATAGATGAAGACAAAATTTTAAATAAAGAAAATAACCAAAGAATTGGAATCATTAACCTGGGATCTCTTGCTAGAACGATTATTGTTGCTATGAGAATAGAAAAACACACATTCACATTGTAGAGTTTTCCACTAGAGTTGTACTCCAAAGACCATCCCATAATTCAACAGTGAAAACCTACCAAATTGAAGCTATTTTAATTGTTTTGTGCATAACATATTTCAAATTACTAAGATAGGGACTTAAAGCTTTACTTCAATTGCTATTGTTTATTTTGAAACTCGATAAAAACTTATTTATTTTGAAACTTGATAAAAAAAGATAACCAAGTAATTTAAACTTAAAATGATCCATACATCATAAAAGCTCAATTTTAAAACTTAAGCTAGTAAGAGTTGAGTGAAAGTCTAGGAGTTTTGGTAAAGAGTGAAAATGGTATCTTTGCAATGAGTGTTTCCAGCTCAACCTTTCCCGGTATCCGAGCTGAGCAGCCCGGCCCATCCAATGAATCCATCCATCCAATCAGAGATAAACGATAAAAAAATAACCAACTAATTTAAACTTAAAATAATCCCTATATAATAAAAGCTCAATTTTGAAACTTGATAAAAAAAAAAAAATTAACCAATTAATTTAAACTTAAAATGATCCATACATCATAAAAGCTCAATGCTAATTAAAAAATTGAAACACATCTATCAACAATCTAATAATACGCTGTCAAGTTGCATACCGTCGTTTAGGCAATCCAATGTGTGGAAAGAGGCTCGACTCCAAAAATATCACGGGCATGTCTCGACAATCACGGAGTTATGGCGCTAAGTACATTTTAATTAATACATCAACCTTTTGCTTTTTCGGTTTTGGAAAGACAATTTATAGTAAATCTTCGCATTTGTCAACCTCTCATTTCATTTTGGGTTTTGGAGCGCAATTGTACTCGTGCTTATCTTTAGCCATTTACACCTTTATATATCCCCACTGTTTCCATTTCTGCGTCTACTTTCTCTCGCCAAAATAGAGCCGAAAATTTTCCTTCCTTCTATATATAAGAGTGATCGAGGTGTTTAACGGTTACACTCCTCTTGTGATTCGCCCTGTGATTCTCCCTCCTTCCACAACAGAATGGCGACTGCGGATACTATTCGGTTGGTCGTTGGTATCATAGGTAGGTTTTCGCTGAACTGTAGCAATTTTTTTTTTTTCATCAGCTTTCGAGTTTACCTGAACTGATATCCGACAATCACTTAATATTTGTTTCTCTGCAGGGAATATTATTTCGGTCTTTCTCTTCCTTTCTCCACTGTAAGATTTCATAGTTATGAGTTTTACATTTGTTGGTATTAATGTAAAAGCTGGTTATCGGTATTAGAGTTAAGATTTAAGAATTATAAATTAGGTTTTTGGTTGGTGATGATGCAGCCCCACATTTTTGAATGTGTGGAAATGGAAATCGACTCGAGGGTATTCAGGCTTTCCTTACCCCATGACTCTGCTCAACTGTGCGTTGTGGGTGTTATACGGCACGCCTTTTGTTCATCCCAACACCCTTCTTGTGCTTACAGTAAATGGCGTGGGTCTGCTCTTTGAAACAGTTTATACTATTTTCTTCCTCATTTTCTGTAAGAACAAAAACGAGAAGGTAAATCGTGGAGATTTTAAAGCATTGTTCTTTTTAAGTTTCCATTTTACAATTTTAGTAGCAGCAGTTGTCTGATCTCTGATCAGAAATATAGTGCATCTAAAAGGTCTTGTCTTCTCTTTGTGCACCTAAAAAAAGGTCGAACTATAGATATCAATGGCTTTCTGTGCAAATATCTAATGTCTAACTTCGACCTTCTTCATCCTGCTTCGACAGAAAAGAGTTGTGGGATTGTTGGCGTTGATATTCGTATTCTTTGCAGCAGTGGCGAGTTTATCATTAACTTTAGAGCATACCCATAAGAGACGGTCGTTAGTCATCGGAACTATTTGCATTATATTCAATGTTTTCATGTATGCAGCACCTTTGTCGATCATGGTAACTGTCTTTCCCTTTTCCTTTCGAATAATGTTTTTTTTTTTTTTCTAATAAAACTGGACAATAACGTTCTCTGTCACTGTTTTCAGAAAAAGGTTATTCAAACCAAAAGTGTGAAATACATGCCATTCTACCTTTCTTTGGGTTGCTTTGCCAATGGCTTGATCTGGGCTTCTATGGCTGCATACACTTTGACATTAATCTTGTGGTGAGTAATAATATTGTTTATTACTTGGTGTGTGTATATATATAATTGTTCATAATAATTGTGGATGCATGCAGTTACCCAATGGACTTGGATCTCTGCTAGGCGCATGCCAGTTGATACTTTATGGCGTATATTACAGAAGCACTCGATGGGACGAAGAAGACGAAGAAAAAGAATCTGATCGTCCAGATAAAAATGACAGTGGCAATTCACAACAGATGAGATACCTATCTGGCGCCGGACATGGCGATAATGTTGATAGGAGTGGAATTCCGTGAGGTCTAGCGGTCCATTACATTGCATGCGACAATTACGGCGCAAAATAAAATCGGATGGGATTTGGGCGGATTTTAGTTTAGATAACTGCAGTGCGACTTAAATGATATTTAGTTTCTTCATTATGTTTGCTGATTTCGCTCGTCACTTCCAATGGACCTCTGCCCTTTCTATGGCAAGTCGCTGTAAGGATGGGCAATATCTTTTGCTGCAAGCTTAGATTGTAATGTTGTCATTGACATGTAGTGGGTAAGTTTGCTGGTTTTGGATATTGTCTATTTTTGTTCAAGGGTTCCTGAAAATCCAATACTGCTATTCACATGTAGTGGTATTTTTCCTGGTTTTTGGATATTGTCTATTTTTGTTCAATGGTTCTCGAAAATGAAAGGGTCGCTGGCTTTTTTTCTATTTTAAAAAATAGATATACTGGCCGTTTATTATGAAAAATCAGATGGACAAGACTGACAGTTTCGTATATTTTAGAAAATAGATAAACTGGCCGTTTATTATGAAAAATCAGATGGACAAGACTGACAGTTTAAATGGATTTATCTTGCATTTGAAATTGTGCCACTGAAAGGGG
Organism: Picea abies; assembly: GCA_900067695.1. Classification (NCBI taxonomy): domain Eukaryota; kingdom Viridiplantae; phylum Streptophyta; class Pinopsida; order Pinales; family Pinaceae; genus Picea; species Picea abies. The sequence goes on from CBVK0100805273.1 coordinate 9,192, forward strand.
TATTCTCTCTTTAATGCAAAATCTCCATAACTCAGATGCTATTTTTGGAGTTCTGGTTTACGAACACAAAGGGACGAGACGAGTTTGATCGTCATTGTGGATGACTAAACCGAGTTTCCACAAATTCATTACATTATTATTATTTAATAAATTCATTACATTTTTATTATTGTTTAATAAGTTCATTGCGTTCGTAGCCTTAGGGTTTTTAACTGTATTGAATATTAAATCCATGTCGAATGGTATGGTTTAATGGTTTTAAATTTAATGGTTTTTTTAAAAACTAGGTGATATAAATTTGGATTACATTGCAATTTTTGTAATTTTTTTATTGTTTAAATTTTATTTTTTATTATAATTTTTTATTGTTTAAATTGTATTTTTAAACGTAAAAATAGATTTAACTTCCCTAAAATGAATGGATGGTAAATATTTAACATTTTTTTAAATAAATTAAATATAAAAATCTAAAAAAAATATTCAAAACTTTTATTTAATGGAATTTAATTATCATATCTACAATCACAAAATAATTAATTCAATTAATCTTATACTTAGTTTGAAGTAGTTGTGTTCATTGCAAAATGATAGTGGAGTTTTGCATTAATTACTCACATGTGTAGTTTTTTGAGTTGGATATTGAAGTCCATTTTAAATCCATTTCTGCATTTAGAAATGGATTTTGAAAAACAAAAAATAGTGATTTTTATAATCCAACTAAAAGTCATTTCTTAAACTAGTTAGACAGTCATTTTAATGTTATTAATAGAACTATAGCAATGAATTTGTTAATTTGACATTAATTTGCTTTATATTTTAAATTTGTTTGTAAAATGTAATGTT
>CBVK0100805426.1:0-10820 GCA_900067695.1 Picea abies
GATATGGACCATTAAAGGTTTCCACGTCCAGGAGGCAGTGCAGGAGGAGCGCACAGGAGAGATGATCTAAACCGTCAGATCTTGAGCAAACAACCGTAAATTGTTAGATCTGACAGGAGATGTACAGGGGTTAAACCTTCGTGAATAGCAGAGCAAAAGTCCCGAAGGAATCGCATCGGGATTTCAATGTTCAGGAGTTCGGGAGCCTGGAGGACGAAAATCCGGGCCCTCGACATCAGAAATCCTGAAAGGGTGAATTAGATCTGATTCGTCCATCTGCGGGAGGAAGCGTGTAATGAGATCATCCGTTTCAGGGATTCAGACACCGGGAGTTAGAGAAGGAAGTATCTGGACTTCGCGAGTGGTGAATTCATGAGAAGATCGGGACCGTCCATCTGAGGAGGACAGGTGGTAGAGATTAAGGGATCTTGCGAACTCAAAGGTTCGCAAGGTGAGAGACTAGGGGTTGGGTGCTCCAAGTCGCGAGTGGAGAAATCGCAAGGAGCAAGGACAGCTGTTGGATCTAGGTCGAGAGAGGACCATTGGATCAGAGCCTCATCGCGCGTATCGTGTATTCAGAGGTTCGGAGGTTGAAAGGACCTCGTCTTGATTGTAGAAGTCTCAAAGTGCTGAGAGTCGAGGCATGGAGGAAATACATGGCAGAACCATAAGGTGGGGCTCGTGTGATAGACAAGCAGACACGCGCCGCAGGGGGAAAGGAGTCAACACTCCATTGACTTCTCGCATCTCGAAGATTCACGGGATAAGAGCACGGGAGCTCGACGCTACAACTTGCGAAGCGACGAGTAGTGAGAGGTGTTAGCATTAATCCTAGCCAATGGTCATGTGTAGAGGGCGCTAACAGAAGGGAGCTATACCCATTTCTTGATTTGGGGTATCATAGGATTGAGAAGGAGGAGTTGTGAGCTTCGAATCACGAACTCGCGAGATCGCGAGGTTGCGACAAAGGACTTTGAGGTTAATCCCTTGGTCATAGCATTGTGGTCGCTTAGGAAAGGTGGAGCTCGTGCCTAGTGCTGCTCACACAGGGGAGCTTCTGAAAAGGACCTGTGGATCGATAACTAGAGATTCGAGCAGGGAGTCAAAAGGAGTCACTTCAGCTCATAAGGAGATAAAGAACGATCCTGTGAGCAGACATCGACCCTAGGGTCGATAGAGTTGTCTGTGTCAAGTTTGGTATCAGAGATTTACATCTTGTCTGTAGATTTCAGGCAAGGAAAGTTGGAGGTGAAGGAGCACTTTGATACACATCAAGTTTGGTATCAGAGCTCGGACTCTGTTTGTATATTTCAAGCAGAGGGAGAAGGAAAAGGAAGACAGAGTGCTAGAAACTCTGTGGTGATTGTTTATAGAGTAACAAAAGGAGGTTTTGCCAGGAGGGAAAACAAATACAACAAGATGGCTACTGAAGGCCGTAGATATGCTGGAAGGAAAGACCTAGAGCTGATGAGTAGATCTAAAATAGATGAAGAGCTCGTTGATATAAGGGTAGAAATGGAAAAGTTTTCATTTCGGATGCAACAGAATGAAAAGTTGTGATGGGTATATGAATGGACCATGAATACAAAAGCAAAATGGCCAGTCAATGAGTTGATGGCTAGAAGACAACATAGACTGTTAAGAGGATGGTTGAGGCATGATGAAAACCTCGTCGTACTTGAGGAAGTGGTTCAGGTATGTGAGCCAGAGACTAGGAGAAGCCTCAGTAGTGAGGAAGAATTAGGATTAGATGAAGATCATTTCCCTATTATTATATATGGGTTTTATACTTTATCAAAAAAAATTCCAAGACTTTACAAGGTTTTATAATTCAGTGAAAAATTTGCCAATCTTTTAAAAGATTTTATAATTCAATGAAATATTCTCCAAGAGTTTACAAGATTATATAATTGACTAAAAGATTCGCCAAAACATTATATATACATATCATATTATTGATAAAATGGCCTTCAATTTTTCCTATGTATCATGGGGATTCACCCATTTATTATAAATATAAATTTAAGGGGGGTTCTTAAAATCACCCCTGCTCAAAATAAATCATCCTATTCCTCATGTCCTGTATAAGCTACAATAAAGTGGACATATCATTTTTCTTAACTTGATCTTCAGTAGGGAGACTTATTCTTATCAATTGTTCTTCATATTATAAACATGTTTGCAGAGCTGATCCTAAACTGTTAACATTTTTCTCTTCTAGCCTATGACAATAAGAAGAAGGTAATGCATTGTAATAGTGCATCAAAGTAGCCTGGTTATGAGGTTGTATAATCTCATGGATTTGATTATACAATTTAGTGAAATGTAGATTAAAATATTTGATTGTTTCACCTTTTTTATAAACAAGATTGTTATAATATCTCAACCAATATCATAATTCATTCCAAGTCGAGAAGAATTTAGATGTTAATTCAAAAAAATATGCAACAACTTTACCTTCCAAAGAGTTGAAAAATAACCTCATGCATGTATCATTATCATTTACCCCTATATTATGACATGCATTAGAGAATGCAACTAAATGTTCATTCATAGAAATAGTTCCATTGCAAGAGAATTTGGGCAAATGATCCTTAAATTTTGGAAGAGGATTGGTTGCTGGATTTAGATTGAAAGGAGAAGATACATGCCAAGGAGTAGCATTAACATCTTCTTCAAATTGGAATAAACCATACTATTTGATTACCTTTGTAGTATTTGTTGTAGATTGGACAGGGTTGAAATGACTATACATGCTTCCTATCAGAGATGAGGTAGAATACTGAGATGAAGAAGTTGTGCTTGAACTAGCGGAAGAAGTCATTTCATTCTTCTTAGGAGAGAAATTCCTAGACAAACTTGTAACTTTAGTTTCAAAATAAGAAAAAGATCGTCAAAGTTTCAGTTGAAGGTTTTCTAGGATTACTTTTCATTTTCCAACTTCAATCAATAGGTCAAATTTAGGGGAATTTCCTCTTGTTCTACGTGAGATAAAATATTGAGTGGACATAAGACAAATTTCTAACGAGTAGGACAATTACAAGCTTTCCTTTCAAGAGATTCTCTTTGTTCTTGGATCTCAATGTCATGGGCAATTACTTCCCAAGAACATTCAAGTTGTTCGCAAGACACAATAGTCTCTAAATTGAAATCAAATAAACCTGCAGTAATACTTCTTTGGCCAGGAAAATGAAATCTTACATTCGGTTGTTGAGGGGTAGGTAAAGTCATTAAGATCAAATGAAGAAAAAGAACTAGAGAGTTAAGAAAATCCCCAGTATTGTTGCTAAAAGTATGTTGATGTGAGGAAGAATGATGTTGCTCACAAAAACGTCTTGAATCTTGTTGGGTTAAGATAAATAGGTAGGAATATTACCTTGATTTGTAGCCCTTAAAACTATAACCGGACTTCAAGAAATAAAATCCTTGTATTTGGTACTTATTTTCAGATTATAATTTTTTTATGTTTCATGATAACCAACAAATAAAGAATGATATATAACATTAAATGAATAAAGTAACTTCAAAAATTTGCTAAAAATAAGGTAAAATGCACTGCACAATAAATACGAAATCAAAGCATTCCAGTAGGCCTAAAAAATGATAAAGAAATCAACAAAATGGCTTTATTGAATACCAATTTGAATTACAAAATGAATTGTCTCTTCATATACTAGTGAGGATCAGGATCATAGATGTCCTTAGAAGCCAAATATGTAATAAGAATCATATGAGAGAAACTAGTGCCAAAGAAAGAGATAAAATATCAAAGTTTGATCTGGATCACTTCAAGAAACACACACACACATCATCATCATCAAACTCTTAAAAATTAACACTGAATAAAGTTTGAAATTCTAATAGTGCAAATAGTTTTTAAAGGAAATACACGACCTTGAAAAAAACCACAAGTCAATGCTACTCAATATTTCTTTGCCACCTTTCAAGACAACCCTGCTATCAACATGAGAATTTAATTCTCTAGAAACTCAGAATGGAAATGAATAAGAATTATAAACTCTCTTTCAAAGCTTAGGCATACCTTCACATTGATTTATTTTCTCTCTAATGATGCCCCCCATTTAACTCTTCCTTTGCTTTTTTATCTTCCTCAAATAGTTATTTAGTTTAACTGTCTAATTTAAATTAATATTTAATTTATGTAATTGAAGGGATAATTATAAATTAATGAAAAAGTTAATGAGAGGAAAAGGTGTCATTTAATATTTATAAAGAAAGGCAGGGGTCCCACTAAAAGGAAAGGCAACTCATCTCATTTAATTATTTCAAACAAACTTCATGACATAATGCACCACTTGCTATCATAATATATATACCTTGTATCTCCAAAACTACTATTATAAAACAATATGTCCTTAAAAACCAAAATTTTAAAATTTCAAACCATATCAAAGTCTTATCCACATCACTATAATGTCATTAATATATATATATATATATATACCTTGTCTTTCCAAAACTACTATTATAAAACAATATGTCCTTAAAAAACAAAATTTTAAAATTTCAAACCATATCAAAGTCTTATCCACATCACTATAATGTCATCAACATAGAATATCAATACTAAGATATCTCAGGAAACATGTATAAATGAAAAATCTCTCTCTTTTCCTTTCCTTGTGACTCCTTTGCACTTGACTCAGAGTGGACAAAAGAGGGTTTAAAGGTTTCTGAGATTGAGGATTCCTTTATATGCTTCTTCCCCTTTTCATCTGCATGTATTTTCAAGGAGAAGGATTTTATGTCAATAATGGGTTGATTCTATGCAAAGGAATTTGAAGAAAAAGAAATGGAAGCGGAAACAAGTTATGCTTAAGGGTGTTTTTCATGCATATTGGGCCGTTTTGCATTTCCTGAAATAGGGTTATTTTGGTTGGTTTCCCACCTATCATTGTCTAGTTCAGATTGTGGATGTAGAGGTATGTCAACAATACTCGAATGGGGCTACAAGGGAGTGTTTACAGGTCTCATAGGCTCAAGAAAGGCTTGCTGTCCACCCAAGAAGAGGTGCCTTGTATGAGCCAAATGATTAAACTCATCAGAATTAGCATCAAAATGAACAAATAATTGTATTCTCTTGTTTCTTTCTTCTTGAACAAATGCATTTGTCCCTATCCATTGTCCCCTCCTCGATCCCCTTGATCCACAGATGAAAAACATCATCTATCTATATTTTTCCCAATATTCCTTTATCTATATGGATAAAACACACAATAGCTGGGTGGGCATTTCATTCTCATTATGCAATGCTCTAAAACTTCCATTAAATTCATGATAACTTTCAAACTGAAATAAAATAGAAATTTCACAAAGTATTCATTGATTTTTTTTTATAATGACTCTTGTTTTGAGAATGATAGCATAGGCATGTTGTCTTTGAATTCTTTTAAAATGTCGTGAGACGTTTTTTGAAATGAAATGATACATGGAATGTTTTGTTAACATTTTTATATTTAATGTTTTTCTTCCTCAAATTGGGTCAAAATCGAGGGATTTTGTAAAAGAACACTCATGCATGTATCCTTAGTCAAGTACCATAGCTTAGAGGGTTGAGAGAGTTATTTTAGGACATTACATTCAATACAGGGGTATTCTCAAGAGTAAGCACAAGAGATACAGGGGTTACAGGGGTCGACACTTCATTTTTTATATGTAATTGATCAAGCATAATAACTGGGTGATTAAATGGAAAAATCATGGAGGAAAAACTGAAGTCAAATGGGTACAAGTAGCTAAACCCATTGAAATACATATAATGAAAATGCACAACATGAGTCATGAGTTGAATACCAAAACCAGAGTTGTATCCTCTTTGATATAATTGAAAAAAATATGCACGAATTTTATGGGTGTTATATATAAATGTAGACATAATACATTTCATAACTTGATTTACTCTTTCCGTTTGCTGATCATGATGTGGATGTTAGGATATAATAAAGTTCAATTGAGTGCCCATGGTCTAAAATGTTCTCTTCCAAATTAATTTCGAAGTGAACTTCGTATCCTAATCAATACTATCTTCTTTGAAACTTCATGTAGTCAGATTATCTATTGTACATATATCCCAATGATATCTAAAGCCTTGTAGGTAGCCATCACACATTGTATGGAGTGCGTTGCCTTGGTGAGTCTTATCATGAACACCATAATATAATTGTTCCCTGCATAGTCTTAGGTAATAGTGTAATGAAATACATGGAAATATTCTCCCACTTCTACTCATGAATAGGTAGTGGCTACAATAGTATAGTAATATGATGTTTTCAGCCCTTAATTTTTGGCACTCAAGACAAAAGTATGACATATTTTTCTACATATTTTTTCATATTCAACCGCATGCATTGCTTCCTCATAGATGTTATGTTTTTTTATAATAATGATTCCTTGCATATGACACATCATACACGTCTTTCAAGATAGTTTGTATTATTTCAACATTGTTAGGAACATAAATTATGTCCCTAAACATAAAATTTGTTGATATAAAATTTGCATGGAGCCAATTGATTCCATATGGACATGCCATAGGCCCACTAAAATAAGTAAAAAAAAAAAAAAAAAAAGCTATTTCTAAATAAAAAAAAAAAAAAAAAAAAAAAAAAAAAAGCTATTTCTAAATCCCTCCCTATATATTTAATGTTGCACCTCCCCTCCATTTGTCTCACACTATTCACTTTATCAATTTGAAATTTTTGAGCTTTTGAATAATTTGGTGATTTTTTAATGTCATCATTCGACGTCATTATTGTTTATTGATTTTTTTGGAAACATAATCCATTAGGGTTACACACTTGAAGGAATATGAAAATTCAAGTAATTGGAACAATCATCCAGAGTCTAAGAGACCTCCTTGGAAGACAAATCCAAAGGTAAATATTATGTGTTTATATCTGTATCATATTAACGAAAATGGAGTCTCACACTTATCTCCATTTGTACATTCTAAAATTGGTATCAAATCCAACAATATTTTAGGCTTGAAAATTTCTATGGTAGTTCTCCATAACATCTGACCTATGTGTGTCCAAAAACTCCTCATTCCCTTTGGATTTTCACTCCATGTGCTATTCTACGAATGTCAACTACTATTCTTTCGATGTAGCTCGGAAACCTATTCTACGAATGTCAACTACTATTCTTTCGATGTAGCTCGGAAACCCTAATATGCAAGATTGTTGCTATGTCTTCAAGTCTCTCCCACACTCAAAAACATCTCTGAGATCTCATGCATCTCTGAAATTTCTTCCTCTTTGGGAATCCTCTATGTGTTGGTGTGCATCTCTCAGTGAAAAATCTAGTGTGTTCCTCAATGTGTAAAACCTTAAGGAATTCCTCGAGGATACTAAGCATTCTTGTACCTCACCCATATGAATACCTATGGATATACCCTCAGATAAATGAATCGCTAGTTAGAGTGTCGGCTTCCAACAATGACACTTGAGATTAATATGTTGAAAGATACATGCTTCATCTTGAATAATTGGCATGAATAAACATTAAATTATGTGTCTGAGTTGTAGCTATGAACATGTACTCCATAAGAAAGGAGTTCCATTTGGATGCTTAGATTTATGATGGGATGCTTGTTAAAGGAGTTCCATTTGGATGCTTAGATTTATGATGGGATGCTTGTTGTCATTAGTCTCATTGGTCTTTGGTTTGAAGAAGTTTGTGAAATAGGTCTCATGCTACTTCATTTATTTTTATGCCACTATCCACTTGCATGACGACTCATAGAGTTGGGGATTTCATATGTTTTGCTTGTGTTGTGGCAGGAGCTTGATAAGTGGAATTTAAATTATCTTATTTTTTTAATCACAGTTTGTGGAACTTGGCTATGAAATGGTGAATGTTGGAAGTAGAATCCAACTATGATGCTGCAAAATTGGAAACTACACATGAAAGATATGACATTGAATGAGAAGTTCAACAGAAAGGATGCACAACTCTCTATCTAGAGACTAAATGGATAGCACAAAGAATTCAATACGCCTTCTATAACACAAAGAAATGCATTTAGATTTATCCCTAGAGATGCTAAATATGGGTTTTTGAAGCCTCTGAGTTCCAAAAAATCTAGAATCCCTGGTGACCCAAAAGGGAAGAGAGAATGATTTTTGTTTGACACAAAGTTTTTGGAACTAAAGATTCCAAACATTGCCATAGTACCTCTGCGTCATCAAGGGTCCAAAAATTGAAGAGCTTCACTTCGAGCTGTGGTAAATTGGCCACCATAGATTATTGATCATAGAGATTGATAGATTCAAAGCATCTACAACATGTTCAAAAGAACAAAGGTATACTTGCAAATAGTTCTTTTGTAAGTTTACTTGTGAATGAGTTCATTTTGGTAGAAGTTGAAACCCCTCATTTGCTTGACTTTGCATTGTAGAGTCTGAAAATTAAATGGATCAAAATGATGAATTATTAGAGTTACTGAACACTCTAATACTCTCAACTAACGAAATTATTGTCACAACTGACAAAGAAACTATTCAGTCTATTATAACTTGTTTGCAAGTTTCACAAGCCAAAGTAGAACTGCTTCAAACTTAGAATTGGCTTCTTCATGATGAACTTGAATAAAGAATCTTCAACATTTTGAACTAGTCCTTATTTAGAAAAATCCTCTTTCCAAAGATAATGGTTCATATCAACATCTAGCATAGGATCAACTCAACGAGCCAACTTCAGATACACGTGTTGATGAAGATGAAGTTGTGCATGAACACATTTAGATTTGTCTTTCTAATCCAATCATCGGACCTTGGGAAGAAATAAAATACAATGAGCATAGAACATGTATCAGATATGAAAAGGAAGTCACCTTTAATATTTTGGATTATACCAAACCAATCCAGTTCCAGAGTGCTGAATTGCGTCAATAAAGTTCACATTCACCTGCTCCAGTTCAAGAGAAGATTCCAAAATTCTAACATTGTCATCAAGTTGGCCATATGGAAGATCAATCTTTTGATATTCATCCTTTTGGGCATTGTGGAAAACACAATGATCCTTCAGATAGATGCTCTAAATACAAGAAACCCACAAGAGTAAAGAACCACTATGGGTGGATGACTTCTTCACAATGGTCATCAACTGTCAATAAGAAATATAAGTCATACCAAATAATTCATTCTTGAGTGTTGACACATATTGCAGTGAAAATATTGCATCTTCTCACATTATACTTGACATGAGGAACAATGTCAGTGATTTATAATCATGCTTCAAGTTTTGAAGTCCTATCAATCGAGTAGTAACAAGCGAGCATGATTTTGGTTTTGGTCATCCCAAAACCACCATATTGGTTTGTGCTTTTCCTTAAACCTCCATTTAGTAGAAAAATTTCATCTTCTGCTTGAGAACAATTTATGTTCATCTTTAAACCAACATTCATGAGCACTTCCAATTGGCAGATGACATCAACTTCTAGCTAACTTAGGAAATGTTTCAATAACCATTTAGGATTAGAGCCAAGTTCTAGGGTTTGTGGTATACCTTAAACCACCACCACCATTTAGTAAAATATATAAGCTTCTTCTATCCATTTGGTAAGCACCAAATTCAAAGATCACATTCATCCATTGGCAGCTTCCCATTTCTATATTTCAACTCTCTTCTTGTTGATACTAAGAGGGGGGTGAATTAGTATCAAGTACAATTTGGTCTTACAAAAATTTATTTCAAGCAGATTATGTAACCAATATGTATCCAATCAACAATGAATAATATTCAGTGAACAATGAAGAGCACTAGAGAAGATTCACCATACACCATGCACCAAAATATGTAATATAATATTTCATTATTGTTCAAGGGAAGTAATTACTTCCAAGGGAAGCTACAACTTCCAAGTTCAAGGGAGGGATAAAAATCCAAGGGAAGATACAATCCTCCAAAATAAAGAAGGGTTTAAACCCTCTATCCTTTCCCCTTCCTTCCGCCCATTAATATATGAGAGATAATAAAACTTTACATTAAATTATCACCATCAACCAACCATCACATAGAACCTAGTAATGTTGCATGAGACTTCTTCAACTTCTGCAATTATTCACTACTTGGAATACTTTGATCCTGTATCTGATATTCCTCAATGTATTCTCTGAAACTCCTCAATTTTTCACTCCTTGAATCCTCCCAGAAAAAGATTTATAGAGAGAATGGTAGACCTTATTCAATTATGGCTTATTCAGGAGATCAAACTTGTACAACATGCCCCACGCTCAATATTTAACATAATATTGTGAAATTTGGAAAAAAGAAAATAAATCCCATACTATTTCTAATTCAATTGGTCTCACTTAATTTGGATTCTCTATGAAGATGTTATGACTAGTTTACCTGGAACACATGTTTATGACTAGCTTTAGGACTAGTAAAAAACTCTATATTCCACAGAGTGTATCCCCAAAAGTATAGAGAATCAAGAGCTGAAATTTTTACCACAGGTACCTTGATATGTTTTCTCAATAGTATCCTAATTTCACCATCATAATCATTCTAGGAGCAAAGTTATAATGAAAATAATAAGATGACTTGTAAATAACATACCTTAGAACGCATCACCAAAAGACTTCATCCTCCCTTGAAATTCGGCCTTCTTTACTTCATATTTACTCAAAAATTCGACTTAGATATCCTTGATCATTACTAAACTTGCATGTATTAAAAAATTGATGTATAATGAGATGTATTTATACCTTTTATGTCACTGCCTTTTAACATTAGGGATGACATGTAGTTTCTGCTTCAATTCACATTGTCATCTTAAAAAATTCATTTCTCCT
>CBVK0100805448.1:0-10136 GCA_900067695.1 Picea abies
CTCAAACATATGCCATATCATTCATGATATGTCTCAACCATGTACCAAAAGATATATCGTAAACCATGTACCATAAGATATGTCATAAACCATGTACCATAACCTCCAAGATAAGACTTAAGCATATACCATGACCTTCAATATACAAGCCTCAAAATATCTAGAATAACATACCTTTTCATTCTATAATTTAGATCTCAGACCAACATATTTTCCTCAACTTCAACATCAAAAGAGTAGCACCTTATTCAAGACTTTTTCACAAATCCGTGACTCATAGACTATAAACCTACAAATGTCTATGCTTTGCTTCACTACGAACCACATACATATGTGCCTTGCTCCACTATAACCAGTGGATAACCTCATAAATTTGTGCCTTGGTCCAATGGAACCTACAGATAACCTCAGAAAACTAGTGTAATCACCTCTTGCTTTCCTCTACCTCCTTTCTCCTAAGCCATATTTGCATTGCTAAGATTGCCAATCCTCCTAGCTTGCTGAGATCACCAATCCTCCTAGCACAAGTGTAGACCCACTTATTCTAGCTCCATACCATAAACCCACACTTTCTTAGATGAACAAATGAGAGGTTTGTGATGTGTATTTATACCTTTCCAAGTGCCTCCTTTATTTGACTTTAGGGTTGATCAGTAACTTCTTGTTGCAACTTTTTTTTTTCTTTAATTAATTTTTGGGTCGACTTGTAACTTCTTATCCTTAGATCCAAGGATTCTTGACCATACTTTGGGGCTTCATCTTTAAGAGGGAATAAATTCTCAACCATGAGGAACCACGTGATGTACCACCTACCATTGGAAATGACATCATGAGGACTATCCATCTATGAGATTTTTCCATTTATTTGCAATGTCCTTCATCCTGTTTTTCTTCAAACACCTTCAGGATTCATGACCACACCTTTGGGGCTTCTTGTAGACTTATTCAAATAATATTCCCGTGAGGGCCATGCTTAAAGCTACACTATAAGGGAACCACTTTGGATACTTCTTCAAATGCACCCATCACTTGATTTAGGGATTCTTGACTTCTTCTAGAGTTGACATCACCCATTACTTCTAGGGGCTTCTAGAGCTTCTGGACTTCTTCTAGGGTTGACATTAATGAAAACCAAGTTTCCAACAATCTCCCCCTTTGGAAATGATGGCAACACTCATACTCCCCATGTGACCATTTCTCCCCTTGTCTTCATGCACTCTAATTTTTCTCTCCCCCTTTTACATCAATGGTAAAGGGTAATTCCCTCTGACAATATACCTTCTTTTAAAAATCTTTCTCCCCATGTCTTCAAGCTTATGATCTTTATCTCCCCCTTTGACATTAAGGGTAACTCCTTCTACTGATTTATCTCCCCTATATTCTTCTACAACATGTCGTGTAGATCAATGTGGGGCTTCTTGTATATGCTTTCTTTCATCTCTTCCAGTGCTCATTATCCATTGGTGCTTCCCATTATTGTAATCCACTGACGTATATTAAAAGCATTCAAGTCAATTTTCCTTCATCTCTAGACTTCAATTATACATGGCTCATCATGTTTTCACTAAGCTGACATCAATGACATAATCATTCAACAATTTTCCCTTGACAGTATAACTCCTCCTGATGGTTTAATTCTATCCACGTGTCATGGAACTATCCATGACTTTGTTATTCAACTACACCCAATGTTGACCCATCTACTGCAACGGATCACCACATATTCCTACTTCTTGCACTGGATCAAATATGTCCACTAGTCGGTTCTATACATCTACAACACATTATGTAATAACTGCTACTTAGACTCCCCTTCTTCAACATTCACATTCACTACAAGTCTCCAAGTCGTATGAATTAGAACAATGGTCGAAGTCGCTCTATTGCGGAGTCATCATTCTAAATTTTGAAATATTCCTCTTCACCTGTAGATTCATCATGATCTCACACATCTGAAAATCATGTCAGTATGATCTCTGGGAGTTCTTCATTCACCTGCTCTTCTTGTTTTTGTTTTCTTCTCCAAACCTTATTGTACCTTATATTATTGTTTTCCTTCATGGAAGACTTCTTCATGCTTCTACAATCACGAGATACGTGTCCATAGTTGTGGAATTTGTAACATTCCATATAGTAGGGATCCACATAAACATCTCTTGCCTAAGCATTTATTCCATATACTCTACAATCTACAACTTTATGTTCAAAGTTATTACAAGTAAAACTATAACCATGAAAAAAAAATTGATATCTGGGAGTGAATGATCTTCTTTGCGATGTAGTCCTTCTCAATTCTTGCCTTAGTTTATCAAGATCTTCTCTTCTGTTATTTCCTTCAAAATATTCTTCTTTCTTCATCATCTAGATATTCATTACTTCTTCCATTCTCATTGGTTCTTTGAGTTGGGTTTTCAAGGAGATGATTTATTCTTTAAATGTTCTTTCTTGTTGATTAAATTCTTCTTCAAGTTTGTTCAAGTCCTCATGTCTTTCTTTAAGATGACTTGTCAACATTTCTTCTCTCCTTTCTTCTTCCTTCACCTCGATTTTTAAGTGAGAAACTTCTTCATAATTTTTGTTAGGGTTTTGAGAATTCTCCTTCAACTTGATCATTTTTTCCTTGAGGGACTTGTTTTTCTTCCTTTCTATTTTTAGTTCACTTAAAGCACTGAGTAGTTCTGCCTCAAGATCCACTTCGCCTTCTTCATAATATTCTTCGTCATTTTCAAGGGTTCTTTTCTGAGTTTCCATTGCCATGAAGAGCACTCGTTATGAGTCACTATCACTATCACTATCTTCATCATATGAGGAATTATCTTCTTTTTAGTAGAGGATTTTCTTGAAGACTTTTCTATTATTTCCTTTCTTGTATCCCTTTTGATATTTCTTTTCTTTCTTGGAAACCTCTTCTTCATCTCTTTCTGAATTCTTAACATAAGGACATTTAGAAGGAAAATGACCAATTCTACCACAATCAAAGCACATTAAGGGAATCTTACCTTTGTACTTGTTATTTCCTCTCTTCAACTTCCTTACGAAGTTGGCTATTTCTTCATATTCATCTGAATCATCGATGCAACTGTAGTTTCACTTTGGTTTTTGCTTGTTCTTCTTTGTCTTCTTAGATGCCTTGAAAGTTGCTTCCATCCTGGATGGATTATCTTGATATGTTCTCATTTCATAATATGTAAGGATTCCATGTAAATCATCCATGCTCAATGTATAAATATATTTTCTTTCTTCTAGGGATGAAATATTATGATCAATATCATTGGAAGAGACCTTAATACCTTTTGAATGATTATTGGTTCTTTCATTTCTTCTCCTAATCCTTTAATAATGTTCACTATTTCATCAACTCTCATAAAATAAGTTGCAATATATTCATATTCCTTCATTTTTAGATGTTCAAATTGACCTCTATAAGTTTGAATCTTGGCCCCTTTGACTTTGGAATCTCCTTTGACCTCTATAAGTTTGAATCTTGGCCCCTTTGACTTTGGAATCTCCTTCGTAGACATTTTGAAATTTGTCCCAAATATCCTTTACAAAATCACAATGCATAACCTTGACATACATTGAATCAACTGGGTCATTTAGAATAGCATTTGTAACCTTCGAATTGTTTTCAGAAAGTTTATTTTCGTCTTTATCTATTGGGGGAGTGGCAGGTGCCTTGTATCCATCTACTACTACTTGCTAGACATCAAATCCATGTGCCTGTAAGAATGTTTTCATCCTTATATCCCAAAAGGAATAGTTCCGACCATAAAACACTGGTGTTCCATTCGTAGTGCACTCCATGATATACCTTCTAGTGGTTAGACTATTTCCGAAGGAGCTGCTCTGATACCAATTGTTGGAATATTCACCAATACTAAAGGGGGGGGTGAATCGGTGTTGAGCACTTTTTATCACTTTTAACCAGAACATATAAGCATTAACTTATCAACAATTTCATTAACTTTTGATTGCATTTCACATATCATGGAAATATAACCATTTCAACAATGCATCACATCATACGCAATGTGCAAGAGATTTTTACGTGAAAACCCAAATGGGAGAAAACCATAGAATTCTTTTCTTATATCATGTCAAGAATTACATTCATAGGAAGCATCGAATTCCAAGATTCTCTAGAACCAACTGGAAGGAGACACCAACCCCCTGTTTACAAGATCCAACCTAAATGAAGCTACAAGTCCCTATATTCTACATCTCCAACTGGAAGGAAACTGCAACCCTCTATTTTACAGGCTCCAATCTGAAGGAAGCTACAACTCCTTGTATTTTCCAGCACCAATTGGAAGGAGCCTACAACGCCCTAATTTATAGGCTTCAACCTGAAGGAAACTCCAACTCCCTGTATTCTTCGACTCCAACCAGAAGGAGGCTACAACCCCCTTTCCTTGCCCCTTCCTTCATCACTAAAATATAAATGGAGACTCAACCTATCCACGCTTTTCTCCATTGAAACCAACAGATAACCTCATAAATTTGTTCCTTGCTCCACTGCAACCCATGGATAACCTCAAAAAACTACTGTAGTCACCTCTTTCTTTCCTCGAACTCCTTTCTCCTAAGCCATATTTTCTTTGTTGAGATTGCCAATCCTCCTAGCACAAGTGGAAACCGACTTATTCTAGCTCCATACCATAAACACACACTTGCTTGGATGAACAAATGTGAGGTTCTTGATTTGTATTTATACTTTTCCAAGTGCCTCCTTTATTTGTCTTTAGGGCTGACCTGTAACTTCTTGTTGCAACAACTTTTCCTCTTTAACTAATTTTAGGGCCGACTTGTAAATTATCATCCTTAGATCCAAGGCTTATTGACCATAGTTTGGGGCTTCATCTTTAAGAGGGTATAACTTCTCAACCATGAGGAAACACATGACGTGCCACCTATCATTGGAAATGACATGACAAGGACTATCCATCTGTGAGGGTTTTTCATTTATTTGTAATGTCCTTCATCCTGTTTTTCCTCAAACACCTTCAGGCTTCATGACCACACCTCTGGGGCTTCTTGTAGACTTATTCAAAGCATCTTCATGTGAGGTCAATGCTTAAAGCTATGCCATAAAGGGACCACTTTGGAGACTTATTCAAATACACCTATCACTTGCTTTGGGGCTTCTTGACTTCTTATAGAGTTGACATCACCCATTACTTCTAGGGGATTCTAGGGCTTCCAGACTTCTTCTAGGGTACAATGGAAACCAACTTTCCAAAAAAATATTTATAAAAGGAATAAGTTAGGTTGAGTAGGGGTTCTCTTTGTAAATATCAAAAGGAAACTATAAACACATTTCTTGTCCTTTTCCCTTACTCAAAAAATTTTGGGAGGAAATGGAATTTCTAATAGGTATGAAGGACAATTGACAAGGTAGGAAATGGAATTTCTAATAGGTATGAAGGACAATTGACAAGGTAACACAATAGAAAAATGCCAAAGGAATCGGATCCAAAAACCTATCTTTAAAGATTTTAAGGGCCCACCTTTAATCACCTCCCAAAGTATATAGCTAACTCAAAACACTAAAATCTTTGAAGGTCGAAACAGGATCAAAATATAAAGGTATATTTGTTAATATACTTGTATATTAACAAATATAAAACATGGGGTATTTTGACAAAGCTAGTCAAAGAAATCCTAAAAAGAGTGGAGTTGGAGGTATCTTTAATTTAAATTAATCACACAACATCAGTTTCAAGGTAGGTATAGGGAAAGGATACAATAACTATGTTGAAATAATTTCTCTCAAAACTCTTCTAAAACTAACAACCCAAAAAGGAATCACAAATTTTCGCATTTATGAATTTTCAATGTTAATGATAAATTGAATGATAGGAAAATGTAGAATGGAAAACTTGGTTTGGAGCCCAATTTATAACGAAATCAAAGCCTTCTTATTTATATTTAATTATGTATACTTGGAACATATTTATAAAGAACTCAATAGGGATGTGGATACCCTATCTAAAGAGAGATTGTGTATAGATGAAGATACATGGGCATGGATAGAAAAAATGACGGTGCTAATATCTAGGAACACCATTTTAGCGTCTTCTCCCAAGGAATGCACAAATAGGTAGTCTATAAACGAGGACAAACCTTCATTTGAATACAAAAGATAAATTTGTTCTTCACTAGTATTTTCGCTCACGACTATATTTGATCATATCAATGTTTTTTTGGATAATTACAAGGGTATATAGATTGCAACATTTTTGTATACAAGAACAATTTTTTTATTAATATAGTATAGACTTGTTATACATGATATATAATAATGTAAAATTAAGTACCATATTTGATGATATCAATGTTTTTTTTTATAATTACAAGGTACATAGATTGCAACATTTTTGTATACAAGAACAATTTTTTTATTAATATAGTATAGACTTGTTATACATGGTATATAATGTAAAATTAAGGTGAAATTTTTATAGGTCTTGTGTAGGACAATATCAATTTTCTATATTTTTTTTAATTGTTGAATCAATATTAGGAACATTTCAGATTGTAGAAGATATAGTTTCAAATAGTTTTGAGACTCCTTTCTATGCATATATGAGAAGAGTTCTTTTGTAACTATATATGAATGCTTAATCATATGCAAGATGCATATTTTCTATCATCTCAAATGAAAAAAAAAATTTATTTATAAGTATTATTATCATTATTATTATATATAATGTTTAAATAAAAAAACAACACACATTTTATTCTACTAATTTACTAAATTATATGGGTTTTGTTATCAATGTGCATTATAGGACAATCCAACTAGAGATTTGGATTTTTGGAGATTTGAGGTTTTAGCACTAAGGTGAGTCGAAAGAGGAATTAAGGTACTTTAAGAAATGTTTCATCAAAATTATATTGATCTAAAAGCATGAGACCCTTGAAAGCAATCCTCCATGAATGGGTGAATACGATACCCAAGTATGAAGAAGTTTCATTATTTCATCGTTCTAACTTTTTCAAAAGAAAATTCGCACAAAAATTATATTAGATAATAAAAAAAATTTACATCTTCATAGGATCATTTTTCATAGCTGATGCTAATAGATCCAAAATGATACATATAGTCATCATGAAAGTCCACTACAAAGGTCCAAAATTGTCCTCTACCAAGATATTACATCAAAGTGAAGCCAATAAAAACCTCAGCATTGAGGGCAAACAAAAATAAAGACAGTATTTGTTTCATATAATC
Source organism: Picea abies (assembly GCA_900067695.1). Lineage (NCBI taxonomy): Eukaryota > Viridiplantae > Streptophyta > Pinopsida > Pinales > Pinaceae > Picea > Picea abies. Next base: position 7,235 of record CBVK0100805448.1, read on the forward strand.
AAGAGATACAATGTCACCAGTCTAAGTCTCTGACCACAAACTCAGAAAATGAAACTAAGGAAAAACTTTAGAAAAATTCTATATAATATGGAGGACCAACCGTCCCTCCATCCCAAATAAAATATGATAATATTCCTTTAGGTTCCAGCAGGGTTGTTTTGATAATAGATCAGTCACCTTGTTGAACTCCATGTAGATATGATGATAGTGAATAGCCTGAAAGGATGAAGTCAACTCCAAATGTAGATATGATGATAGTGAATAGCCTGAAAGGATGAAGTCAACTCCAAAGTTCTACACTTCCAACCTTCAATAGCAGTGGATTGTAGATTTCCATTATGCTTTAGCAATTCAATGATCACCTTGGAGTCCCCCGTCAATTGCAAATTTTGGATGTTCAGGTATTTTTCTAAAGTGAGAGTGGCCCAAGCACCCAGAAGCTCGGCTTTAGTATCAGTTCCTCCACCACAATTGACAAACCACCTATATTTAGTTGAATTAGGACATATTATGGTGCCCCTTGCTCCATGGTTTTGACCCCCTGATGTAGTTGCTCCATCAAAAAAAGCACAGGTGCAATCCTCATAAAGTGCAATCGGCCTATGTCTGATGTTCTGTACCTTTTGTGTAAGTGGGAATGTAATGGGTGATCCGAGAGTTTTAAAAACCACAACCCAAGAAGAAGGAGTTTTCTCCTCAAATATTGCTTTGTTTCTTTCAATCCATATATTCTAGCATGTAATAGTTGTCAAGCTATTTGAAACTGCATTATTTTTTGTCCAGGAATCAAGGCATTCTATAAGAGTATTCCCATCCCAAGTATTTTTAAATTGTAGCGTATACGAGATCATGGACCAAATAGTTTTTGAAAAGGAGAAATGTACAAAGAGATGATATATATCTTTAGTATTATTTTTACATAGTATGCAGAGACCTAGGCCCTCCCAACCTTTTTTATTTAAAACCTCCCAGGTAAGGATCTGGTTATCAGTGGCCAACCATAAAAATATTTTTATCTTCAACTGTAACTTTCACTTCCATATGTTAACTTTCCAGCCACGCCAAATCGGGAGCTACTGTGTGGAAATAATGGATGCATAAATGTTTTTAATAGTTATATTTCCAGAAGAATCGCCTCATGTCCAAAGTAAAGTGTCCTTATTGTTATCAAGTGTAATCCTGTCCATTTTTAGTTCTTTTATATAATTTTCCCACTCAAAAGTTTGTTCCCCAGAGAATTCCAATTTTTCACTACTCATCCATAACTCTGATTGAGTAATTGGATCGTGCCCATCAATGGCTTGTGATAGCACAGTAATTCTTTTTTTATTTAAACAGGATAGAGTCTCTGCGCTAAGGATTGAATTGTCACCAATGCCCAGTATTCGGTCTCTGCCAATGGAGATGAGGTGTTTGGATCTTGGGCGCCAAGCAAGCTAATGTGTAATTACATGAACAAACCGGGTCAGACTCGTCTAAATCTTGGAAGTCGAGCATATTTTTTGTGATGCAAGTCTGAACTAGTTTATAACAATGATGTTTGAAAAGTATTTATCCATTACAACTTTGTGCCAGATACCACTCTGCGTTAAAACCCTCCAAAGGGTATTTCTAGTCAATGCCAAATTGAAATGTGCAAGGTTATGAAGTCCCCAACCTCCATTTTTCTTTGGTCTGGATAAGTTCTCCCATCTGCAAAGATGACAATGCTTCGATTCATTTTGACTGCTAAAAAGAAAGTGAAACATCAACTTTCTGATCTTGTTTAAGACAGGTTGAGGAATAACTTCCATTGGCATCCAATAAATGAGTTGACCCTCCAACATTGTTTTGATTAGAATGTATATGCCTCCTATCGAGAGCCATCTGTTATACCATAAACTAATTTTCTTGGTAATTTTGGCCACAATCCAATCCCAGTCACCTGCCTTATGCATCCCTGTCTTTAGATAATAGCCCAAATAATTGAACCCAGTCGACAGATCAATGAAGGTATAAGGAAGGATTGTTTTGAAAGGGGCTAATTCACACTTTGTGAGCCCTTCAAAGTGTACAATAGTCTTGGTGTGATTAACCGCCATTCACGAATCTTTACAGAATAAATTGATAATATTGATAATTTATTTCCACTCAATTAAACAAACCTTTGACATAATTAGAACGTCATCCACAAATAATAAATGAAGAATTTTTAATAATCTGGACACTTTTATACCTGAGAGCTTGCCTTCACCGATACTAGATTTTAGTAATAAACTGAGTCCCTCCATCACTAGAATAAAAAGTAGTGGTGATAATGGGCAGCCTTGATGAAATCCTCTACCGCTTCTAAAGAACTATGTGGCCTCACCATTTAGTAAAACTGCAAAGGAAGATGATGTGACACACGACATGGTCCAGTTTGTCATCTATATTCCAAAACCCCCTTTTAGAAGGATCAATATTAAAATTACCCAATCAATATAGTCATGTGCTTTCCTTAAATCTAGTTTTAGGACAAGCGATTTTAATTTTTTCTTTTTGATGCTATGGAGGATTTCATGTGCCGTGTCGATCGCGTCTTGTATCCTCCTTCCTTTTAAGAACCCTAGTTGTTCTTCGGAGAGAGTTCTGGATAGAAAAGGTTTTATCCGGTTAGCTATGATTTTTGAAATCACCTTATAGCATAGATTGCACAATGAAATCAAGCGAAAATCCTCAAAGGTGATCGGCTTGTTTGACTTCGGAATCAATGTCAAAAAGGTTGAATTTAAGCTTCCAATGATAGTTCCTAACCTTCTTGATTCTTCCACCATCTCTAGAAGATTTGCCCCGACTAAATCAAAGAAGAATGTGAAAAAATCAATTGTCCAGTCGTCCGGCCCTGGAATCTTATCCTTCTTGAAAAGGAATAAGACAACTT
>CBVK0100805496.1:0-11808 GCA_900067695.1 Picea abies
CCGAGATCTACACTCTTTCCCTACACGACGCTCTTCCGATCTCACGTTCATCGATCCGTTCTACCACCCTTTGGTAAGTATGCTGAATGGCAGGCCTGAGCCTCGAATAAATGATGAAATCCAGAGAATCCTGCATCTCTCGGACAACACAAAGATCGGGGATTGGTACCTATACCAAAATCATACCAAGATCAGAGTATACGGTTGAGATTTGGTACCGTATAAGCTACCCAAATATTTACCTGTCAGAATCTTTTCTTTAGAATATATAAGGTATATTATGAATTCAGATGATATCCATTTCGTATCATTGAAGAAAAAGCAGCAGCTTCGAATCAAGGGGTAGATTGGCTCCTTCATATGTAACAGTCGGGGCACCGGGGAAGAAGCAGACAGGATGCTAAGGGAGATGAAATTATTCATGACTTTCCCATGGCATTATGATCCTTGTGGGATCATCTCAGATATGAGAGTAAAAAACAAGAACATCCCGTATGTTCATGTGTCCAAGCCCGAAATTGAGAAATTTGCCAATTAGACAGTGTGGGAGCCTAACACCTTCGTTGAAGTGGAACAGCAGGTTCCACCGACCATTGTGTCACCAATGAACACACCACAGGTTTCTAAGGAAAAAAGGCCTCGTCAAGATTTATCTCCGCCTTTCACGGAGGTATTATCTGAAGAGTTCTAGTTGCACACTAAGTGGCCCAAGACACTCTCAGTTTCTGGCCCAACTAGAGAAAAAGAAGCCCCGCCTACTACAGTGACCAATTCTGTTATTCCACCCTTTGGTTTGAGCCTCTATAAGGAGATCACCCCATCATTACCAAATAAATCCACAGACTCCCCATTGGACACTCAGCTAGGCAAGACTGGGCCCAAGTTGAGAATTTTCGAGAAGTACGAGTTGATCAAGAAAAAGAACCAGACCCTTATCAGCAGTACTTGTGCTGAGATTTGGAAGCAGATGTCGACTGTGCAGCATAGGGTGCTATCTTCATTTGACACAGAAAAGGGCAGAATGCACATGGCCTTCCTCCAGGTGCAGGTACCAGATCCCAAGGTGATCACCGACTACAAGAGGGCCACCTTCGAATTCCAGACGAAGGATGTGCACCAAGATGATCAGATGGATCTGCAAAAAAAGACAGGGGAAATTGTGTTCCATACGTTGGCGCATTCTTCCGCTTCTGCAACCAAATTGTAGGTTTCACTGAACAATGCTCAAACACAACTCAAGCTAGAGAAGATATTGTCCTTTGCGAAGGACAATAGAATCAAAACTTTGGAGGAGATGGTCCTCAAGATCGGCTATGACCCTTTGAATGTCAAAGAAACGGAGGAGATAATAAAGAAGAAGAACAATGACATTGCCTCCTTGAGGAAACAACTAAAGCTCCCACCCACAGAGGACTCGCAGGCGAAGGAGATAGCAGAGAAAGAAGGTGAGAAGGATGAAATGCTCAAGCTGCTCATGGAGCAGAATGCACAGCTCAAAGAAATGGAAGTTGAGATGGAGAAATTATTAAAAGAGAAGGAGCAGTTGAAGCCAATGGAAGTCATTCCATTGAGTTCCATTTCGATTTCAGTAGCAAGCACAACATCAGTGACAGCAGTTGCATCCGCAACTCCATTGACATCCCAAGAGAAGACAACCGACTTGGCTAAATCCATGGAAAAGATGAACCTGCAGGAGATAGAGATCATCAGGATTAAAAAGGAAGTTGAGAACCTTCAGGAACTCAAAAATTCCTACCAGACTAACCTCTCCAAGGAAAAGCAGGTAACAGAGCAGCTCAAGCAGGAGCTACAACAGCTCCAAAAGCAAACAGTGGTAGGGAAGACTTTGGCTTAGGTTAAAGAGAATGTATGGACATACATCACTAAGTCCATAAATGAGATATGGCCCATGATCCAAATCATGTTTGAGCAGAATGAGTTGGTCTAGAGGAGAAAATAGGCCATTGAGAATATCATAGTAGAATTGGGAGACATGCCAACACAGGCAAATGAGATCATCAAGTTCCTCAATTCTAAGACCAGGGAAGAGATGGAAGAGTTGAAGATTGAAGATAGAACAGAGACCATCCTTGAGGTCAAAAGGGTTTTGACCAAGAGAGGATTAATTCTTTAGTTGGACAAAAAGGTTCAGGCCATGGACCTAGGGGTACAAAGATTCTTCAGCAAGATTGAAGCTCTCTAGAAGAAAGGTCTTTCTGGTCTGAAAGTGATCAATGATAAATTAATGACACTCCCAGACTACAAGAAGAGATTAGCCGAAGTGGCTAAAGACAGTTCTATGTTTGTTGGAATACAAGGGAGCATCACCAGCAAAGCATTCCTGGATGCCCTTCAGTGGGACATCAGTATCCAACACAAGATTCGATACATATTCCTCACCAAGCCTACATTCGCCAAGTATACAGAAATGGATGAAGTGTATCGAAGACTGCTCAAAGTCAACATGCCCAATCATCTCAGATGGGAGGAACTCTGCAATCTGATCGATTAGCAGATGAGTTGTCCAGGTCCAGTCAATTGTCCAGTCAGATGAGGTCGTGCAAAGGATTCATCAACGGTATACCCAGAAATCGGCGTGCAGTTACACCAAGTCATCAAGCAATTCCTAGATTTAGGAAATTTGTTAAGTTAGTTAGGATAAAAATAGATTTAGCACATCTTGGTCATTAATGACATGACCGTTTGTAATTTGAGTTATAAATAATTCACCTTTCGAAGTATTGAGGGTTGTTGATCTTCACACCCTGACGCTATCAGACTGTAATATTTTTGAAGAGATCTTCCATTAATAAAAAGGAGGCACTTTTACAAGATTCTTGCGTGTATTCACTGATGATGTTTTCTCTCTAAGTTGAATGTTATTCTTGCTTTGTGGTCATCTTGTTTTCTAATTCTAATCTTTAAGAGTAACGAATGTTGCAGGATTTATCTCGTATACCCTGTTTCTGACTCGAAATATTTTAGTGTTTTTCTTCTGGTATTTTCAATAAAGGAATTCTTAACTGCTTCTTTGTTGAAATTATCTTTCTCATCTTTTCTGCTCATCATCATTTAAGCTACTAAAAGATCCAGTGATTATATTATCTCGCCCTGTGAAAGTTTTTCCTTTGCGTTTCTGGTTTGTATTTCATATTTTATTAAACGCAGACCCCATAGCCCAATGGATGTGTAGACTGTCTCAACCAATTCAAAAAATACTTTGACAACAAAACCGACCTATTTCTTTACCTAGCCTAATATCTAAAATTGGAAACATAGCTAAATCATATAGAGAGATCCCTCTCTGAAGTTGGAAGGGCTAGATCCCAGCTTCAAAAGTGGTTGGATAAAGTTACCTTTGTAGATTTCTTCTGTTTTCAACCTCTAGGAAATTTACCAAGTGCTAACACAAGGATGAGAAGGTTTGGCATAAAAGAATCTCACTTCCACACAGTCCGCTTTTTGATTACCAACTTCTCTTCTTTCTATTTTTATCTCATTTTCTATTTATTTGGAGGTTTTCAGATCTATACTTTTCCGATCTTTGATCAGGTGATCATTTTTACATGAGTAGAATTATGCTAAGATTCGATGAGATTTATTTTATCATTTTAGATTGAAAAATAAGCATAGAATTTCATACCTTGGATTCAATTTATATTTGCAACCTAACCAATTATTAATTCATCACCTGTTTGAGAGAAAAAAAATTATTCTGAAAACTGAGCGTTGAATTTCGATATCTCCTTATTCCTCATCTGATGATAAATGTCCTGCAAAAAGAAACAATCAGAGAGTTACGCAAAATAGAAATGATATACAGTACATACATTTTATTTTTTTCTTTTCGGAGTATTAAATAAAACTAGGTTTATAAAAAGTAAAATTCAAGTATCCTATGAAGGAAAATAAAATTGCAAAAGTAAACAGAAACCAAACCGCTATATACAATGGTACTTTGAAACAATTTTATTGCATGAAATGTTTTAGATAGCACCTGTTTATAAGGGTGTCAAAAAATTTCCCTTCGAGATTCTCTGGTAGGAATGAATTCTTACCCTCTGTAGATGCAATCCTCAATGGTCCAAACCAGAGGTGATCAAACTTATCGTGTTTACTTGGATATTCTTTCCTGACATCCCATTTGAAAACTAAATCACCAGGAAGAAATTCCCTGTCTTTCTCTTTTTTGTCGAAAAGGGATTTCATATTATCTTGGTATTTTTGAAGTCTGACATCGACTTCAGCCCTGTTTTGTTGGACTTCGATTATTTGGTTTATCCTCCTCATTACGTCAATTGGATCTTCGTTCGTGTGTTGCCACAACTTATTACTGGAAGAGCTAGATTAATAGGGGGGACAACATCAGTGCCATAAACCATTTGGAAAGGAGTCATGCCTATTGATTTCTTAGTGCCGATCCGATTTTCCCATAAGGCGTACTTTAGGTGAACGTGCCAAGCCTTTCTATTCTCCCTTAATACTTTCTTTATTATATTCATCAAGATTTTTTTGGATGATTCGGCCAACCCATTTCCCTAAGGATAATAGGTTGTAGAATGTCCCAGCACAATGTTGTATTTTTGACAAAAAAATTATCATTTCCATAGATTTTAATGCTTGGGTGTTGTCCGTAACTATTTTTCGGGGGAAACCAAATCTGGATAGGATGTTCTCCTCCAAATATTTTATAACTACCAAATCTGTGGCATTCTGAGTTGGAATGGCCTCCACCCATTTTGTGAAATAATCAATGGAAGTTAAAATCCACTTATATTGGGTACTTGACTATGGGTGGATTTATCCTATGAATTCTAGGCCCCATTGTTGAAAAGGAGTCTCTGTCTTGACTGGGACCAAAGGTAATGCAGGGATATTTTTCTTGCCAGAGAACAGTTGGAAAGGGTTGTAGGCTCTGACTTTAGCATTGACATTGGTAAATATCTTTGGCTAATAATATCCATCTCTAAGAATATTGTAGGTCGTGGTGCTCCAGGCATGATCTCCTCCACACAATCATTTGGGAAATTCATTTATGACATCCTCTATATATGATTCTGTTAGACAACGTAGTAAGAAACCTAGAGGATCTTTCCAATACAATTGTCCTTTGATGATACAGTATTTAACTATGTGTAGTTTCAACATTATTGCTTTTGATGGAGTCATATTGCTTGGACACTGAAGGGTAAGGAGATATGAAATGATATCGCGATACCAGTCATAGGAAGAAAATTTATCCTCGATATGGACTCTAGGGGTCTGATTGTCAAGTTCTCCTATGTATGGAACAGGTCCATGTGATTCTAGATGATTTATCCCAAGTTCTATGAAATTCAACTCTGCTAATATCTTAGCCAAACCCTGAACTTTGACCAGCTTGGTTGGTTTTTCTTCTAGATCGAATTCCTGAATTTTGGCTAACCACTGACCTCTTCTACCATCACTGTCTGATTGTACCAATATATCTTTAAAAGAGCTTGTTGGCACATAAGCAATTATTCTGGAGTGCGGTACATATGTCCTAAAATATTTGAGATCTTTCACCATAGCGTAGGCTTCGTTTTCCAGTATATTGTATCTTAATTTGGCGTCTCTAAGACTTTTACTGAAAAATGTAATCGACTGCTCGAAACCTTCTTCATTCTTTTGGAGAAGTACTGCTGTGATAGTATGTTCCGATCAAAAAGAAAAGATTAGGAATTCCTTAGTATAGTGAGGACTAGCTAATACTGGAGCTTCACTTATAGCTTTCTTAACTTGCTCGAATGATGCTTTAGCTTCGGAATTCCATTTTATTTCATTGTCTTTCTTTAGCATATCTGTGATTAATTTGACAATTTCAACAAAGTTAGGGATAAACCTTCTCAAAAAAATTATTTTACCTAAAAAAGACTAGATTTCTTTTTTATTTTTAGGAATGTTTATTGTGTCTATAGCCTCAATTCGCTTGGGATCAACCTTTATTCCATCTTTCGAAACCATATGACCTAGAAGTATTCCTTCTTGCATAGAAAAATTAGACTTTTTAGGGTTTAGAGACAAACCAAATTTTCGACATTTCTCAAAAGTTTGTTTGAGATGAAATAGATGTTCTGCATCAGAATTCAAGAAGACTGTTAGATCATCTAAGTAAATAATGACAAACCTATCTTTTTCAATGATGAAATCTATATCCATTTCTCTTTGGAAGGCAGCCCCTACATTCATCAAACCAAACGACATTTTATCATACATGAAATTTCCCCACGGAGTAGTGAATGAAATTTTTTCTTTATCATATTCATGGACAATAATTTGGTTATAACCTGAGAAGCCATCGATCATCGACATTCTATTTTCTCCAACTAGTTTTTCCAGGACATGATCCATTTTTGGCAGTGGGTAGTTATCTTTCAGGGATGACCGGTTTAAATTTCTGAAATCCACACAAAGCCTAATTTCTCCACTTTTCTTTCTGGCGGGTACCAGATTTTCTACCCATTCAGAATACCTAAGTGGTACAATATTCTTTGCATCGAGAAGCTTCTTGACTTCTCTTTCTATTAAAGGTAAGAGGATAAGGTTTATCTATCTCAACTTTTTTCTAAAAGGTTTGATACCCTACTTCAAAGGAATCTTATGTTCAATCAGAGAGGTATCATAAGTTTTTAAATCATCATAGGAACATGCAAATACATCTTTGTATTGTTTTATAAATTTGACATATTTGTTTTTCTCCTGAATTGGAAGGTATTTAGATAACTTGACTATCTTAGGTTCTTCTTTAGTTCCTATGTCACAGTCTTCAACCTCCTCAGGTTGAGTTCCTAGGGTAGATTTCAAGGGTATGTCATCTTTGTCAAACAACCTCTCTAAGGGTATCAGTCCTCTATGGATCTAATTGTTCTTAAGTACAAGCATTCAATTATTAGTGATCTTATCTTGGAACTTTTTAGGCTCTTCACCTTCTTTCATGATCCAGATAGGATCCTTCTGGTTCTCTTGATCTATATGAGTCTCAGAGAATTCATTGACCATTTCTAGAAATTTTTTAATCTTCTCGTCATCTTCAAAGATCTGCCAGTGTTTCACATTATTTGGGATTGAAGGTTTTTTCCTCATTTCTATATGATAATTTAGTTTTTAGGATAGTAGCAGCCTCCAATCTAAAGACCAGAGCTTCGTACTCAAAGACATTATTAGTATAATCGATTTCCCACTGTAACCTGTATGAAAAGGGAATGACATATTCATATCTAGGTGAAACAAATAACACTTCTACCCCTGCCCCTTCATAGGATGAAGCACCATATAAAAACATTTTCCATACTCCTTCTCTGTTATTTACACTTTTCTTTGTTTTTTCTATTTTTTTGTTTTCCTCTTCTATACAGTCATCAAAATCAACATCTAATGATAAAATACAATTTCTAGATCCTGATTGGCAGCATAGACTAGATAGTTGTTTGGGTTTTGCGAGTCACTTACAGTATATGCCAGTCTAGTCTCTTTGTATAGTTGACTAAATTGTCCACCAAAAATCGGGATCGCAGCGTATGTCATGTCGAGTTGAAGTGATCCACCAAGTTTTGTGCCCCAAGACCTGGATAAAAGCATGCCATACTTGACAGGGACGTCAACAACGACTACATCCATAAGAATACTCTTTACAGGAATATGTGCAATATTCACTACAAGATCTTTGATCATGCCCAGACAATTAACCTTTCTGGAATCAAAATAATATAAGTCCTGATAAGGTCTAATGATTTCAAGGCCCAACTTTTCCATGATAACTTTAGGCATTAAGTTGAGAGACGCCCCAAAATATAACATGCAATTATGAAGTAAATGATCATGCATAGTTAAGGTAATATAAAAAGAAGCTACATAATCCTTAGCATTTTCAATGTGCAAACCAAGCATAATCATAGGCTTTTCATCTTGTAAATTTATTACATCTGCATAACATTCTGCATCATAAAAATTAATCATTTTAGCAATTTGTTTTTTATAAATTGGATTCTTAGCGAGCTCAACCAGAGGCATGGGGATTTTAATTTTATTTATTTCATTTTCTAAACTAAAACCTTCAGTTTCTTTTTCTCTTTCTCTGGTTGTATCTTGTGCTTCATTATTATCTGTTTTCTTGGTTTGTGTTGTTGGAGTTACTTCACACACACCTAGGATTTATTTTTCCTAAGTTTAGTCCTTGTTTATTATTCATAATTAGTCATTATCCAGTCTCCTATATTTTAGGGGAGAATATTCCACCTGGAGAATATTCTCTTTTAGTTGACACTTCAGTTTGACTAGTTGAGTTGATTTTAGATGTTGCATTGAGTTCAGTTAACTGAAGACTAGTTGACTAGTTAACTCAACTAGGTGGCAGTTCACTCACATAACTGCCCGAGATACTAGAATAGGTGGCACTTCACTCCTGTAATTGTTGGTGTGTGTAAATATCACTCTAGAACACCACTATGGTGCATTGGTTCACCTCAATTCAAACTCATTGAGATATACAAAGTATATCATGTGTAAAGTATTCATTATTCATAACGGTTAATGAGAATTCTTCCATTCTTTCTCTCCTTCTTATTCTTTCTCCAATTCTATCTGCAAATGTGTGTATTATTGTTTATATAGATATAATATATGCAGGTTCAACACATTTACATGGTATTAGAGCCGACGGATTGCTAAGAAAAAGATACACCAAAATTGTTTGCAGGTACAAAAGATTGAAGACAGTGGAAAGATGGAATTCCAAAAAGAATTCATTCTTACACCTTACAACTATTTTTCATGGAAGGAGAAAATAGCCATACATCTCTGATCCATAGGGTTGTATAGGTTAACCATGAATACATATACAGAGCCGACATCATCCATAGAAAAATCCAAGTACTTAAATCACATGGATGAGGCACTCAGAACAATTTGCAGTCTTATTTCTCCTGATCTCGTTTTTCACATATCTTCCCGTAAGACTCCCAATGAAGCCTAGAAAATATTGGATCTACTCACATTGGATCCAAAAAGATTCAAAAATATCCAAGATTTCTTTACAAAATTCAATTATTTACTATCGCAACTCAAAGCTTGCAGGGTTGATAAATCAACGAAGGAGAAACAAATGGTTCTCACCATTCTCTCCAAGCTTGGTCCTGAATTAATTGTATTCGTATCTACATTCCATACTTTCATATTCACCTCTAGAGCCACCTGGAATATGCCTTCTCTTGAGGACTTTATCGAATCCTTGACACAAGAGAAAACCAAGCTCATCAACATGGGCACAATCAAAGGCCCAAGGGCACATGCACTCATTGTGCATGATGGCAGCCACAAATATCAGAAATATAAAGATAACGATAAGAGAAAATCTCATGAACATACGAAGAAGGAAGGGTACAAAAAACCCTTCACCGATGCCTTCAGATCCAAAGGAGAAAAGGGAAGAAAATGAGAGAAATGCACATATTGTCACAAAGGATTCCATTCGGAATCCACATGCATGGAAAAAAAAATATATCATATGTCTCAGATACTTCATAAAAACAACCTTGGAGATCGCATCCCTGAGGGTGCAAAGAAGAAGAAGCCAGATGATCTGAATTCCAAGAAAGGAAATTCTAGCCATGCCTTGATTGCCATCAACTCCTCCCCTGATGCTTGGATCGTATATTCAATAGCATCACATCACATGGATACCTCAGAAGAAGTATATTCTTCTTTGGATGCATGGAAAGGTCCTCCCATTCTGATGGGGACAACTCTTCTGTCGAAGTCACTGGCAAAGGAAGGATTGAACTCACCAACGGAACTTTAGAGAATGTGCTTCATGTTCCCAAGCTTTCTGTCAACCTTCTCTCCATGTATAAGATGATGAATTCAGGCATTGGAAAGAAATTCATATTCACACCAAATTCCATGGACATCTATGACATGGAAACCAGCTCCAGGTTTGCTACCAGTGAGGTAAATCATCAGTCTAGATTGTATACATTTTCTAAATTCATTGAACCTGATTATGCTTTACTGCGTACTCATGTTGATGAAAGTAGTAGGATATGGAACGGAAGGTTTGGACATTTGAATTTTAGATACATGCAATAGCTTAGCAAGAACAGATTAGTTGATGGTCTACCAGAAATCCATTTCTCAAGGGGAGTATGTGAGGGATGTGTTCTCGAGAAACACCCTCAAGAGAAATTCGACAAAGGAAAGTCTCAACGAGCTTCCACACCTTTAGATCTGATCCACAGTGAGCTTATGGGTCCTTTTCCACATCCATCCATCAACAAAGTGAGGTTTGTTCTCATTTTTTTTTATGATTTCTCACATTTTACTTGGATCTGCTTTCTCAGGCAAAAATCTGAGGTCTTTCAACACCTCAAAGATTTCCAAGCCTTGGTTGAGATACAGTCCATAAAGAGGATCAAAGTCCTCTGAGCTGATAATGGGGGAGAGTATGTAAATCATCAAATCCATAATCTTTACCATGAGGTAGGGATTCAAATGCAACATTTAGTTCCCTATACGCTGCAGAAAAATGGAGTTGCTGAGTGAAAGAAACCGATCTCTAAAGGAGATGGCATCTTGCATGTTGCATGCAAAATCACTACAACAAAGACTATGGGCCGAAGCACTTAACTATGCAACATACATCCAAAACATATTTCATGATAGATCTGTCAAGGATAAGACCCTCTATGAGGCTTGGAGTGGCCTCAAACTAGAAGTGGACCACCTGTTCATTTTTGGTTCACGTGCATGGTCCCAGATTCACTCTAAAAAGAGGAATGTACTTGATCCACATAGCACTGAGTTCATATTTTTTGGATAACCTAATAGTGTGAAGGGATATTAGCTTATTGATCTTTCCTTAGACCGACTCATCATTGAGCATAGTATCCAATTTGAGGAAAGTGTCTCGCATGTACCTCAACAACCGCATGAAGACACCTTCACTCTTCCACCTGATCGAGATGATGAGCATGCACATGCCGACTCTTCTTCAGACAAGATTTCTGATTCAGAGGACTTAGAGGATTTAGAGTCAGAGTCAGAGTCAATACAGTCATATGTAGAGTCAAAGCATCATGATGCAGTTGCAGAGCCAGAGCAGTGGCCCAAGTGGGCACAACCTACTCTTCAGGATGCAGGGGATCTCGTAGGTGATCTGGCCGATACTAGGAGGAATCGATCTAATTTCAAGGAACCTCCTATTGCACTCACTTTCATTGAACCATTGCCTTCTAGGCATCCTTTCTTCGTTCAATCTTTAGATCCACAGTCTTATGGAGAGGCTACTAGAAATCCCTTTTGGGAATCTTCAATGCAGGAGGAGTACAACTCCCTCCTTGAGAACCAGACTTGGGATCTAGTTCCCCTTCCTAATGGGAGGAAACTTATCAGATGAATATGGGTCTATAGGACCAAGAGCGTAGCGGATGGACAGATCAGGAGATACAAAGCTAGGCTTGTCGCCAAAGGCTTTCAGTAGGTTCATGGTATTGACTATGATGAGACCTTTGCTCCAGTAGCGAATATGGATTCCATTTGATTGGCCCTTGCCATTGTGGCAACCAAGGGATGGGAATTCCATTAGATGGATGTGAAGAATGCATTTCTTCATGGTGATCTCTCTAAGGAGATGTACATGGAGAATCCCCATGGATTTATGCAGGACTCATATTTGGTTTGTCGACCGAAGAAGACACTTTATGGCTCTATCATCAGCCACTTCTCTATCATCAGCCGAGGTAGATTATAGAGGGGTAGTTAACATAACCATTCAGGCTATGTGGCTACAACATT
>CBVK0100805513.1:0-15247 GCA_900067695.1 Picea abies
ATCAAAATCTCCATGATCTTCTCCTTTGAATATGCTTGAATGATTGTCCCAAATATTCTTCAAATCTTGAATCTGAGATTCGAATTTGAGGCTAAGTGGTAATATTTGACTTTGTTGAAATCTTCACATATGCCTGCACTCATCATCAAACTCATCCAACCTTGATATATAATGAAAATATGTTAATTTCTAATATTTAATCACAAATTCACTTATTGTACGAAAATGAATGCAATGGAAAATAATAAGGAGAAACCCAAGTATCATTATGGAAATGGTATGATGGAAGGTTAATAGGATGATGAAATGTAAGGAATAGTGAAGGAAAAAGAGGATGTAAATGTGACATTTATGAGGCCCAACATGCCCCCCAACTCAACTTGTTGCATGTCCTCATGAAACCATGCATGGACCTTCTTAAGAAATTTTGGCATTCACACTATGGCTTTGATTGACGATGTCCTTTTAACAAGGAATATTTCCAGGATGTAAAATACAGGAGTAGCAACATGTAAAATATGTGTAACAACATGTAAAATTTTCTTATGGTTGGTTCTTATGTGACAACCATGAATATAAAAGATGTTGGTTCCTATGTTAACAACATTCATTTCACTTATTTATTTTCTTGCTACAATAATTTAGCCATATACTCATTGGAAATAATAAGCTATCAATGTGCATAAGAAAGCATCACTGTGTATAAGAAAGCCTTTTCTTTATCTTTATGAATCATGCCAATATGTGTATCAATCGAAATGCAACAAAGTGTTGTTGGAAAAGGAATGTTAGTGAATCATAAATGGAATGATGAGATGGTAAAATGGAATAATGGTAATGAATATGTAGTGAATATAGGTTCCCTTCCCCCCCCAACTGAAGTGGTTGCATATCCTTATGAAACTTGGCATAGGTTATGAAAGTGAAAAAGGAAATAGAGCATGGTGAGGGAATTTTCCAAAGTTATTCATTACTATCAAATAAGGAATTACATTATTAAAGATTAGAAAAGAACATAACTCCACTTACCCAATAATTATGATGAACAATGCAACAGGAATCTGGCTGGTGCTGGAGCATGGAAGATGTCACTGCTTCAGGATCATGAAAATGGAACTGCTAATGTTGTTGCTGTAACTGGATCATGGGAAGTGAAGGAATCTAAACTGCTACTGCTGAATCATGAGAAATGTGGAAGGCAAATAATATGGAACTATGATACTCTCATAGATCTGAAATCAAACTGTTGCAACTGCTGAGGGGATCATGAAAAAAATGTATAGTCTTCACCCGCTACAAACTGATGGTACAATTCTAATCATGCGAATGAATGTGTCAGTGTCGAGCATGAAGAGAAATCATTGGATTACCGGCCATTGATGAATGTCGTTAACTAATGCGAGACAAACTCACGAGTGATGTCAATGAGTGTCAAGGTACTCTAGTACATCTTGCAAAGTACGAATAGATGTGTTGATGTCAAGCCACTTGAAAGATCTAACAATCAAGGGACATTGATGTGTTCCCATGATTTCTAGTGAGAGAACTTGCCATTAAGGCATGCAAGCCTCTAGGTATTGAAAAGGAACTCTAGTCTATATCCTAGATAAGGTGTTGAGGTCGATGGGGCAAGACTGTTGAAAGGTGGGCCTTAAGGAATCCCACATTAGTCAACGCGATTTTATAAAATGATTGGTAGGAATAAAAGATAGATCCCAGTAGCAACATGATTTATGATAAGGAAATCAAGACAATGTAATCATGGAAAGGGAGTTTGTTTTATTCAGAAGGGAAACTGGAAAGGAAAAAATGAACTGAAAAGGAAATGATGTATGCAACTCAGAAAGATAGGCATGTGTGAAGTCATTAAAGTTAAGGCAATGGAAGATGGCTTCAACACAGGAATGACCAATGTACGTTTTAAGGAAAAATGGGGGTAAACATTCATGACGCAAATGGGTTTATTGAAGGTGTAGTGTAACAACATATTACAAATACATGAGTAACAACATGTAAAATACATGTGTAACAACATGTAATACATGTGTAACAACATGTAACACATGTGTAAAAGACATGTGTGACAACATCGTCATGAAATGTATAATGAAGATCAACTCCTTCAAACTGTTTATCAAACATGTTTAATACATGTGTAACAACATGTAATACATGTGTAACAACATGTAACACATGTGTAAAAGACATGTGTGACAACATCGTCATGAAATGTATAATGAAGATCAACTCCTTCAAACTGTTTATCAAACATGTTTTTCTGAAAAATGTTGTGATTCTTGAAGATCCCTACGGCATGGAAAATGAGCGTCATGTTCTTGCAATCAGTCTTTAGTACTAATCCTACAATCAAAACTTTGTGAGAGCATCGCAAAACATAAAATGCAAGAGATAAGTACAAATGCAAGCTAATTGAGATAGAAAATAAATGCAATTATACCTGTTGTCCGCACTTATTCGTTTCGTCATTGATTTATGCCAAAGTGAATTAAGAAAACCAAATGAATGTTAAACAAAGAAACATGTATTTATTATTTTTTTCAGGAATGTTTTTAAAATGTCCATTTGCAATTTTATATTTGAATTGTTTTTGTTTATATATATACACATATATACACATATATATTTTTATTGTTTCCAATTTTTAAATTTGTTTGTTTGTTTTTATTATGTTTGGTTTAAAACAAAACAAAAGCACTATATATTTTTTTGTATTTTATTTATTTATTTGTTTTAAGAAAACAAAAAAACAAATAAATAATTGTGTATTATCATTAACAGAACAAACAAACAAAGATTTTTATTATGTTTGGTTTAAAACAAAACAAAAGCACTATATATTTTTTTGTATTTTATTTATTTATTTGTTTTAAGAAAACAAAAAAACAAATAAATAATTGTGTATTATCATTAACAGAACAAACAAACAAAGAAATCTATTTTTTTTCTTTTTTTCTTAATTTAACAAGCAAATGTTTTATCACTTCAATGGTGATTCAAGTGTTGTGGTGAGATCAATGCTAATGTAGATATTCATCCAAAAGGAAGTAGAAAGCATGCACAAACAACCATGACCCAAATGATTCTCCAACCAAAAATAAAAATAAAATGCAGAAAACCCGAATCAAGTTATAAAACCTAACACCAGAAATTATTCAGATTATGGAAATCAAACCTGATCACAACAAATAGTTTTCAGGAATCCAAACCAAACCGCAAAAAAAAAAAAGACTCAGGTTGGACTTGCGTGAAGGTAATGTAAATGAATGTTTCAGTGCATTAAATTTTTGCCAATTTAACTTTCCCAACTTGTTCTCTTCTTCTAATACCATTCTTCCAATTGAAATGACAACAACAATCTTACTGAAATTACCAAATCAAAGGAGTTCCTATTGTTGAAACACTCTTCTTGAGACTAACATCGCCTTGTTGCATATTTGAAGTTCCTGTAAGAGGTAACGACGTCAAAGTGTTAGGCAGGTTTATTCTGAATGGATCGAAGCATGGCACCTAGGAATACAAGGAGAGAAACTCGTGTCACTCGATGGATTTCTTGATTTTTCTTCTGTATACAATCTCGATCCAGGCGTTATCTCATTATGCTTGTCTCCAATAAAAAAATGATCAACAACCATTTTTGAATTGCTCACCCTGTGACGTATAAAACCAGTTTCCTGAGTAGGTTGACCAAGACTAGAAAGAGAAGCTGGATAAGTGTGTTTGTGATGGGCACTGATGGTTCAAACTAGTAGGGATAACATGTAGTTATAACACATTGGCTTGCACAGGTCAAATAGTTTTCAAATTTCTGCTTGCTGATCCCGTGGCCAACACCCACTCATTGAAAGGTTTGAAAGCAGGACAGTTAACCTCACTTTCATAAGTTATTACTGAATGCAGTGATTTGTATGCAAATCCCATGTAAACAAATGACGGTCACCTCCAGAATGGTGGCTACCCTCCTTCATCATCGTCGATCTTAAAATAAGGATTGTGACCGATTAGATGGAACCTGTAACCAGTGAACACATAGAATGAAAGGGTTGCAAATTGTCCAGATAAAAAACTAGTGCAGGCATACTAGTAAGCAGTTATGGTGATCAAAGAATAAACTACAACACATGTAAAGTAAATATAGCAGATCATCACAATATAATAATACCTGAACAAATTCCACTTCATCAAATTCACCACTACCTTGCCATTGGTATGCGCAACCCAAACAATAAGAAAGTTATTACATTAACTAACAGAAACATCTACTTCCAAGCGAGCCAGCCTTGGCATACGACCCAGTCTTCATCAATCATGACAATGATCGTGAAGATACATGGAAACATGGCCATTGTTGATTTGGTAGTGAAATCATTGTGTGTGGGAGTATAAGTCCTGAGAAGATGCTTTGAGTGCGTCTCTTCATTTTTTCTTAAGAGTCAATAAGAAATTGTACCAACCGTCATTCTCATAAGAATTGATGATATCAACAGCGCATAGAAATCTAGAGAAGATGTGAAGAGAAGTGGGCACATCCAATCTCTATTCGTTAATGGCATTGACTTTGGAACATAATTTAATCATTTAATGGTGAAATGACCGATCTCTTCAGAATCTGGACTGATTGAACATGCATAATCTATGATGCAGTTCGATATGATACGTCTGATTTTATATGTATGCCAGAGACCCACAATAAAAAATTTCTTCTCATCTCTCACAAATGTCACATCAACAAACAACCGATTAATTTCAAATCTGAAAGTGTATGTGATCATCTTGAAGCATGATTGGAGGGATACATACTATTTGTTTACTAATAAAGGATTATGTGTTGGATCAAACGAATAAAACTGTGTTGCCAATAATAGGCAAGCCAACTAATCATCGTTTTTTAAGAAATTGGTTTTGATTCGATTTGAAATAATCTGTTCAGATGAGGTGGATGATTGGAAACTAAACTACACAGATATAGGAAGTTGAAACTGTCATGAAGAATCATTTGAGCAAGCTCTTTAGCCTATTCACAGACATAGTTGAATTTTAACTTGATTTTCTTGTTGCATTACAAAAGATTAATCTGTTGGTCGAAGTTCTCTCTACAACTATCTGTGGGATGAGTGTGTCACCACTTATTTTGAATTTAGATGGTGATTTTCGAAGATGGTGCTTGCCAAGATAACACAACGAGGTATTTGTGATAGATAGATTGGTCTAATATGCATCGGGTCACATTCCCTTATATTAAAATAAGAACCATAAAAACTTTGATTCATATACGATGTGTAGGTTTAAGTTAATGGTTGTTTTTGTGTGCAGGGTTAATTTCCATGTCGAAGCCCATTCGATGGTCATCAAAATTCATAGTATTGTTGTGATTCATGCCAAGGACTGAGATATTATTGCGGTCGTAGTTGGATTGTGAACAGAATACAAAGTGTTTCTAATTCAATTAATCACAGTTTCAGTTTCATTTTGTTTTGTTTTTTATTATTTCCTAATGCCACTATTGTTTTATTGTTTTTTTGTTTTGTTTTTTATTATTTCCTAATGCCACTATTGTTTTATTGTTTGCAGATCTGAAAATTTATTCAATCATTGTTACAGCAAAAACGTCATTGTTTTAGCAAGTAAAATTTCGTTGTAACAACATGTAAAATGTTGTTGTACCAGCATGCTATAACAACATGTAAAATGTTAACTGTATCAACATGTTGTAACAACATGTAAAATTGGTTTTGTTTTTATTCATAAAATTTGTTTTTTTACTGTGTTTATTTGCAGGTCAAAGTATGGACGCAAAAACATTCATTCCTAAAATCAAAATCATCCCTATTTTCTAATCCTCACAATCGCATGAAGCGCAGAGGAGAGCATACTTATTCTAGGTAAAAGAAAAATATGATAATGAAAACAAAAACTAAAAATGAAATCCTACCTACTCTATGCTAATTACATCTTAGAAATCATTTACATGTAGCCAAATAACCAATGGAGCCAAGCACGCAACAGTAACAACAATATGTTCAGTGGAAATTTTTCAAATGAAAAATATAATTTTACAAGAATGAATGAATCTAGTTGTTGTAACTTTAAATTAACAAAATTAAAAGAATCTAACCTAGTAGTCGCTTGAAACCATCGTTCGATATAGATTTCGAGGTGTAGTCTCCCTCACTCAGATCATGCTCCAGCTCCTCATTGTCCTCCTCAAGTTCCTTAGATTTTGATTCCTCATTCATTTCTAGAGGAGTATTTAAGCTCTGGGCTGCTGTCAAGATCTCATCTTCCTGAGAAGAAGAAATCCTAGCTTTCGCAAGGCTCTGAGCGATTTGTTCCAAGATGACACTCATAGTTAAATCATATTGCAAAAGGGGTTTTTACAACACCCAAATCAAAATAAAAAATCTAAAAATCACACTTGAGTAAACACATGAAAACCTCTTCACATTTGCAAAAATTGAAATTGCAGAAATTGAAATTGTAGAAATTTGAAACACTCCCTACATGCCCTTGCCCATATGTCACCTCAGAGTTAGGATCATGATTAATCACACTTTCATGATTAAGAGCAACTGGGTCATTCCAACCAAATATTCCATGATCTTATCTCTTTCAAATCTTCAAGTTTGAAGATGTAATTCGAATTTGAGGATAGGTGGTGAATTTTTACTTTGCTGAAATCTTCAAATATGCATGCACACATCATCAAACTCATCCAACTTTGATATCTAATGAAAATATGTTAATTTCTAATATTTAATCACAAATTCACTTATAATGCTAAAATGAATAAAGTGGAAAATAATAATGTGAAACCCAAATGTATTTATTAATAATGTGAAACCCAAATGTATTTATGAAAATGGTATGATGGAAGGTTTATTAGGACCATGAAATGTAAGGAATGGTGAAG
This sequence comes from Picea abies, assembly GCA_900067695.1. Classification (NCBI taxonomy): domain Eukaryota; kingdom Viridiplantae; phylum Streptophyta; class Pinopsida; order Pinales; family Pinaceae; genus Picea; species Picea abies. The sequence continues at coordinate 6,929 of CBVK0100805513.1, forward strand.
GTAAAAGAGGATATAAATGTGACATTTCTGAGTCGTAACAACACCAATCTCCTCAATCTGTGAATAATGTCAAAAATTCTCTTTCCCTCAATCCTTCACTTACATAAAATTGTTGCTTTGTCACTTCTTTCAGACCACCTTGTACATCTTGACCATCCTTAGATTATAGCCTTATATTCCTTTCATTCTTAGGCATCCTTAGACCTCAAAACCTCAGATCTTCTCTTCACATGATCCACACTCACTTCCTCTACACTCTTCACACTTCACGCATAATCTAACAATATATTCAGGTAATGATATTTATATAGTCCCTTCTTCCATGGATTTTTCGACATAAAAAATATGTCCATGAGGTGGGCTCGAGATCTTCTCAAAACCAGGGATGTCACCCATCCTTTATATGTTCATGTTACAAACTTTGAAACTCAACAATCATCCAATCTAACCTTGATTTGATCTCAACCACCGATATTTTCTTATTCTCTATCTAATACAACACACAAATGACCTCATTTCTCAACACTCATTCGATCTAGTTTATGATTAGTTCTCATTTGTTGATCCCTTTTTAGCATATGGGTCCATTGAGTGTTCATATGACAACCACCATATGATCAATTCTCAGATTGAAACTCAATCTTTGATCTAATTCTCTACCCATGAAGACACATAACATAGACCTTTCTACTCAGTAGTCATCTAATATGGACCTCAACTTGATATTGACCATTGTTTTGTTTACACACCATGTAACTAGAATACACAAACGTCATCCAATCATCTTCTTAATTAAATATCAGTCATTAATCTCATGTAGCATAGCTTCAATGTTGATGGTCCAATATAGACTCTAATTCAATCTCAATCGTCGATTTGTTAGCTCGATTATTTCTTCTATACATACTTTAACAATCCCTAGAATACACCTTCATGTTACACTGCACTCACTTTGCATCCATACTTAGAAAAATTCTTGAAGTATCATCACAGGTCCACGGGTCTAAGGCATATGCGCTCAAAATTCCGCAGAGTTCATAATACACCTTTGTGTTCCATTGTACTCCTTTGCACCCATACTTGGAAAATTTCTTGAAGTCTAATCGTGGATCTGTTGGTCTAAGGAATCTACATTCAAAATTTTGTAGCCTTTAGAATACACCTTCTCATTTTTCCGCACTCACTTTGCACCCATACTTAGACAATTTCTCAGAATTCACTCTACTCCGCAATACATATTCGTCTGATCAATTAATTCTTGATACTTAGTTGATTTTTGAGATCTGACTACACTCTGTGAGACATCCTAACACTTCTCCACCATTCTCCATGAGACATATCTGTCCGACCGATTCCTTTTTTATACTTATTCGATTTTCAATATATATTGTGTTGATGTTGTAGATGAGGTGGGTTTTGCGTGGACCTCTTCTACCTGTATACTAGATGATGTGGCATAGATACGTCTCTTGACATGTGGCACTACACATGGTATCTACAGAGTTTCTTGTTATGGCATTGGCATAGTACTAATGTGGAGTCTCTCTAATGTGGAAAAAATCTTACTAAACCCGTGAAATTGATGTGGCATCTAAGATAACCCATCAGGTATCATACCCCAATATTTTTATCTTAACTATTAATCACTACAAATTAGTGGTACTAAATTAACCTGTTTCAGGTCCACAGTTCTCCATGAAAAAAGATAACTCTTTTCATAGGGTTTCATAGCTCTTCCTTTCACATTCAACTTTCTTACTTCTTGTTTTCATTATAAACCCTTTGTAGTTGTTTATCTTCACAAATGTGGGATATGTCAATTTTTTCAATTCTTCAATCAGACCATAGAGATATTTCTTATCTAGGCTCAGTATGTTTCCATGCTTCTTTTGTGCTCTCGAACTGTGATCACTCATTTGTTGGGTTGTTACATTCTTTGCAGTGAAAGTCTATTCGAGGTGGATCGACTGGAAATGGAAGTATAAGGTTGAGGTGGATTGAATAGGAAATGCCGAAGTCGAAGTAATCGAAAGTAAGTAAAAGAGTTCAACCAACAAGAGGTCGACATGAGGTCATGTGGCAATCAATTGAAGACCAAATGAAGGTTGACTATTAGTCAACTGGCAATTCGACTTTGTAGTCAACTGTAACATAATCATGAGATTCATGAAATTTGTAGCCAATGATCTACGTGGATATGTAACCATTTTTGGGTGCATTTCTTTAGGGTTTTTCCTACTGTAAAGACTATAAATAGGGCATGTTGTAATTTTGTAAAATATAATCATAGAATATTTAGCCAATATTTAGATCAAATGTTTTAGAGGTTGTTGGTCATGTAGATGTATGTCGAATTGGATAGAGGGTTGTCCTTATGTAAAGAAAGAAGGTATGATGTTGATCGTGTCTTAGGTGTGAAACAAGGTTAGGCATGTAACATTTTATTATGAATGAATAAGACAACAATAAAGAAAGACACTCAAGGAATGTTGGTTCTCATTAGGGTTTCCAAGGTAAAATCTCTATGTATTAAATGTTTTCTTTGTCATTTCTTTTATAACCTAAATATTTCTTCTTGTCTTCTGTTGGGTTTAGCTTGGAAGTTTTCTCATTTCCTAACATGTGGTATCAGAGAATGGTTTAACAACCTCATATCTTAGCTAAACCCTAGGTTCAGTAAGAATAGTAAGTCAAAAATACTTAAAGAGTGTGCTTAAATAATGGCAAGTAGCTTGAGAATAGAGATAGGAAAATTCAATGGCCATAATTTTGAGCTTTGGAAGCTTAAAATTGAAGATCTCATTGTAGATCAATAATAATGGGTAGTAGTTTGTCCTAGTACCATTCTAGAAAGTATGTCGAGGGAAGAATGGGAGAAACTCAAGAGAAAGGAAAGGAATATGATTTGACTTTGTCTTGCAGATTTGGTTATGTTGAATATCTTAGGTGCATATTCGGCCAAGAAACTGTGGGACAAATTAGGGAGCTTGTACTAGTCAAAATTCCTGGTAAATAAGTTATTCCTTAGAAAGAAACTATATCTTCTAAGGATGAGTGAGGATAGTTCTATGAATGATCATATAAATTCATTTAATACCATAATAAGCCAATTATATTTTGTGGATATTAAAATCATTGAGGAGGAGAAATGTATTAGCCTATCATGTTCTTTACCAGACTCCTGGGATAGCTTAGTCGTAGCTATAGGGAGTAATTCAACCATATCAACGTAGGAAGATGTAGTTTCATCTCTACTATCAGAAGAAATGAGAAGGAATAAAATGGAAGGATATACCAAAGATGCATTAGTGGTGAGAGGTCGATCGATTGACAAAGATAAAGGAAAATTATCCCATAGAAAGTCTAGGTCGAAGGGTAGATATAAATCCCCTATTCAGTCAAAAAGAAGATGATGGAAATGAGGTAAATTTGGGAATTACAAAAGGGAATACAATTCAAAGGAAATGGAATTCAATACATGATCTGATGAAAAGAAGTCGACTCAGAGAAAGATGACTCTAGATAAGGGAGGCAATGTGTACTCGGTGTTGACCAGTACATAGTCAGATCAAGAAATTTGGTTGATCGAATCAGGAGCATCCTATCATATGACACCACATAGAGAATGGTCTTGTGAATACGAATGATATGAAGGATGGGATGTGTTCTTGGGGGACGAATCAACAACCAAAATTGTTGGACATGGAAGAGTCCAACTAATGCTACAATATGGGAGGAGTAAAACCATTCCAGGTGTGCTATATATTCCAAGTTTGGAAAGAAACTTTACATTTGTCAGTAAGATGAGTGATGGAGGTGTGCACACTCTATTTCAGAAGGATACATGCAAGATGGTCATAGGTGTGATGGTATTAATGAAAAAAGTCTAGATTGGAACCTTAGACAAGTTTTTAGGGAACATCAACTCGACTGGATGCAACAACATCGTTGTTCCTGAAATCAACTCAACTCAAATAAAATTAGTCTGAGTTGGTCCAAACCGAATCGACGAGTATTTGTCAAGTCAACCCAACCATGCTATGGCATGAGAGGATGGGACACATTGGATAAAAATGACTTCAAGCTATGCATAACAAAGGTATGGTTGAAGATTTTCCTTAATGTAATTTACAAGTCAACTTTTGTGAACATTGTAATATGGAAAACAAAGTTGGGTGAGGTTCCCATATGGAGTGACAAGGGAAAAGGGGATTCTATAGCTGGTTCATAATGATGTGTTTGGCTCTATTTCAGTTCCTTCACTTGGTGGATCCCTATGTTATGTTTCCTTCAAAGATGATTTTTTCCAGGAAGACATGGATATATTGCACGGGGAAGAAATCATAGGTTTTTGATAAATTCAAAGAGTTTAAGTCTCTTGTAGAAAACCAAACAGATAACAATATTAAGGTGTTGAGAATTGGAAATGGTGGTGAATTTTGTGGAAAATATTTTCATCGGTTTTGCAAGCAATGTGGCATAGTATGCCAAAATACCACACCATATACTCCACAATAAAATGGAGTTTCCGATAGAACAAAAAAAATGTTGATGGACAAGGAAAGAAGCATGTCCAGTGGTTTTGGGCTCGCATAATAATTATGGGCAGAGGTAGTTGAAACTGAAAACCATCTGGTAAATATGTCTCCTTCATTGGTGCTAGTCGACATGACTCCACATTACGTATGGTATGGTAAGAAGCCTTCGGTCTCACATCTCAAAGTATTTAGTTGTGATGAATTTGTGCATGTTCCCAAGGAAAAAAGGAGCAAGTTGGACAAGAAGGAAGTCAAGTGTGTTTTCATTGGATACAAAGAAATAATGAAAGGATATAAGATCTAGGATCCAACATCAAGGAAAAAAGTGTACAATTGATATGTGGTCTTCAAAGAAGTTGTGTTGAGTCCCCAACAACCCCTAAACAATTTGCAATTTTTGGGTACCACTTTTTCTTTTGCAATTTTTGGGTACCACTATTGATTACACATTTACTGGTGTATGTATGATCAATTATCAATAGTGTGTAAGGGGAATGCATCGATGTGTTCCTTATAGTGGAAGTGCAAAAGTATTGCAAGCTCATAGACCCAGAAAAAGTACTATATATTGATTTTGTGGTTAAGTTCTATGAGAAACATAACACTAGCCAGCTATTAGCTTCTTGGTGGAGGGAGGATACAAAATTATTGAAAAAGACGAATGGATGGTACAACACAATGAATCTTAGGGAACTATACATGTACTTAATGGTGTTAATTTTCCTATTGTATGGAGAAAAGGATTGCTCAAGATTTTCAGAAGCATGGATGTCCCTGGCATATACGGTCGCAGTCTGAGGAAGTATTTTCAAATGGGGGTCCATTATTTCAAATCAATTGAGCATCACTAGTCAACAAGATCAGGAGACAAAAGAAGGAGAAACACCATCATTTTTCATGGCATGCTTCTTTCTAGATATCATATGTGAAAGGAATTCCTTCTTAGGTATGAATTTGAGCTAGCATGTTTTTGACTTGCCGGTCAATGTCTATTTTAGCATCCTATGGGAAAAAAAGTATAATAAATATTATTCCATGATATGTGATACGTTCATAGCCAGGATACATTTCATTATTTTTAGGCAAGAGTGTCCAAGGATTTTAGTAGCAGCTAAGAAAATGATATCCAAAATGGGTCATTGTTATCTAGAAGAAAAGAACACGTATGTTTGGATTTTTGGAGCTACTGGTGCTCTAGATTTTCATCCTGCTTATGTCTCAGACTGTTTGATGTTGGGTGAAATATGATATGAGACCATTTTACAAGGTTTCAATGCCTCTCTTATAAAGGATAAGAAGAGGGATTTTATACCCTATGGTTTCCATATTGGGTATTATATAGTCAAGGAAGGGATTTTATACCCTATGGTTTCCATATTGGGTATTATATAGTCAAGGATACCACACATGCCAAGAAATAAGGTATGATACATTTGGAGTATAGGTTCCCAATAGGCTCGTTTCAAAGACATGATCCCAAAGGGTTAGTGCCCCAACACACAGGGCAATTGGAGCCACATTATCCTTATTCCTACGACATTTATGAAGATGATATCTTCACTAAAAATGCTCAAAATTGGGAAGAAGTTCTTCAAAGAAAATCCAACCCAGAATTTACCAAGTTTAAAGCTATGTGAGTGAAAGAACAATTTTCAATGGTAGAACATACAAGGGAGGCATTGTGAGTGAAAGAACAATTTTCAATGGTAGAACATACAAGGGAGGCATATATTATAGCATGAGAGGAATTTAGAGTATTAGAAGCAGGAAGACAGTAAGAAGAGGAACAATGCTCCTAGCCGAGGCGGAAAGAGTTATGAAAATGATGAGTCAGACACATTTTCTTCAAATCTTAGAGCCTCCAAGGATTGTTCCAGATGATATAATAACTCATACAACAAGGCAAAACACTACTTAAACCACTCCTCCATAGGGGATTTTGCTCAAGTTGACCCAAGTTCACTACAAACACAAATGGAGCAATCTACAATGAATGGAATGCCACGGTAATTGTTGATTTAACAACCATATATGATGATGATGAAGGTTCAGTAACAACTCACATAGTTCCAGTACCTATCACCTATGAGGAAGCGTCGGGAGACATGATTGTCTCAGTCGAAGAAGGACTATTACATGGTTTATAAAGAAGGGACACAACCATCGATGACACCCATTTTAGTGTGACTATTACACAACATGAAACTCATATTTTATATGAGGCAAGGTCACCTCGTAATAATGGGTATACTGATAATGAAAAAATGATATAGTAGATATAGTAATTGCAGGTTTTCCACCCAATTCTTCACCTCAGATAACAACACCACCACCTAAAATTGACCACAATAGAGTTTCATCACCAAAACTCAAAGGGAACATTTCCTTTGAGAAATTGGGAGAAACAATCAACAATACAGGGAAATCACCTATAACTTCCATGCAGGAGAAGACACTAACAAAAGAAGGTAGTAGTCAAGTGCCTACTATGGAAAAAGGGAAGGAACCTACTATAGAACATTTTTACACAACAAGGAGCTTGGGGAGTACCCTATATTGGGGAGATCAAAAAATTCCTAAACATGTTGACGAGTTTGTTGATGTGCAAGACATCACTTATGACAAGAAAAGAAAGGAAGTAATGAAAAGAATTGTCAAAAGAAGGAGGTTCACTTTGGATAATACTCTTTTTGTAACCACATAAGAAACTTTATTGACACAAAATATACCAAAGTGATCGAACTACTTGGAGTTGGGATGGATATAATTGATGCCACCTTAGACAGAGAAAAAAGGGATGAGCAAGAAGTGACTTCCATGAGAAAGGAATTAGGCATCTTTGACATCAAGCAGAGTATTATCAGGACACCACTCATGAAACAATACTTCTTAAAGTTGATGTCATGGAAGTATAGAGTCAATTCAAAACAGAGAGAGATTTATTCATGACCCAGAGAGAAGACCATCAAGAAGACACCCTTATGGGGCTGGAGGCCAACAAATATATGCAATGATGGTATGAAAAGGCATATCAAGCTTTGTATCGAATCAAGTATCAAAGAGGTGTAGGTGGGTCAAGACACAAAAGAACATGGTATTAGGGTACTCACAAATTATAGTATCACTAGAATACACAGGGCCACATAACATTGGATGAAAATGGTACAAGAGTCTCATCAAAAAATGAAAGAAATATGGGAAGAGTGTGTGAAAATCTAGGAGAAAATAAACAAAGAAATGAGAAATATCCATCTACCAGAATTCGTCCAACCTAAGTATTTCACAGACTTGCGTGACATACTTAGGCAACACATTGAAACTAGATTTGGCATCTGAAGTAGAGATCTATAAGATATCGACCCTTGTCCCAGGAAAAATGAAGAAGTTCATGAATCCCCTAATCAGAGCATTAACAGTTTTGCAATGACTAAGTTCTAATCTATACAAATACAAGAAACCTATGGTGGATATGAAAGAGGTTCTCAATGCACCAATGGACTAACACAGGTTTCCTTATGCCAACACATGTGAAGAAATATTTCCCCAGTGGTCTCAATATGAGAGGGATAATATGTTGTAGTAGAATATCAAGACAATGTGAGATAACAAGAGAGGGACATGTGGATTAATTCCACTTTTATTTTCTTTACTTGATAAGACTCAATGTAGTAGTTGTTTTTAGTAGATATGATTTTATAAATAAGAACATCGGTCATGCACAAAGGGTGATAGTTTTTTTTTTTTTTTTTTTTTTTTTTTTTTTTTTTATGCTGGCGGAATC
>CBVK0100805601.1:0-11368 GCA_900067695.1 Picea abies
TTGACTGGTTTAGCATCTGGTTTCAAAGGGATCCTCATCTCTCCCATAGGCCCTTTAATTCCCTTCATATCAGTGAACTTGGTTGGAAAGAAGTCATGATATTCATGCAGTAATTCTATGATCTTGTCAATAGTGGAAGCATCCCAATAATCTCCAACATTTGCAAGCTTCGGTGTCTGTGTTGTTCCAATATTGACCTTCTTAATATTGATTGGTTGTCCAATGAATGGTAACATAACTCCTGGTCCTTCCACATCTCTTTGGCCTTCTATTTCTGCAATATTCACCTTTCTCGGATGATCATCTTCATCAGCATTGATGTTGTAACAACCTTGTAGTTTCTGGAGAGGTGCAGTCCATTCGTCCTCTTCTTGTTCCAAAGGAAGGCTAGATTCCTCCTCAAATACTTTCTATTTCACAATCTGTAATGCTTGATCTACTGAAGGATATTGACTTTCAAATAATAAGGTGGTTATAATATTTTGAGTCGTACCTTTCCAATCTGTAGTGATGGGGCGTAGCTCAGCTTGAAGCTACCAGTTGATAGGTTTCATGTCCAATGTGTTGATGAATTTATGTACCCACTGTTCTTGAGGAACATTGTTCCAGGATTTCTCACAGCTTTTCACATGGTCCTTTGGGCATCTTCGACCTGTGTACTGAACTTCACAGCCTTCTACTTGTGTTGAGAACCACGTTGTCATCAAGGTACGACATTGTACCCAGTCTGTAATATTTCTTTTCTGTGTCCCCCACCATCTTTTTGGGGTTTCTTTCAAGGTCTCAACCATCACCAACAATCTTTGTTTCATTGATACACTTTCTTCAAAGTCCAACAAGAAGGTTTATAAAGGATTCAGACCATCAAAGGTGGGTAAGTTACTTACTGTTGTGCCGATCTAGTGAACTTCTATGGTTAATCTAGCACATCTTGTTGTAGATACTTCATACATTTTATTCTGCCAGTTCTCCAGTGCTTCGTCTGAGTCTAATGAACATGTGTTGTCACTTCGCCAGCTTAGGTTTCCATTGACCGTAGGATTAAAGTAATCGTGTTGTTTGGTTGTTCGGTTGTTAGTTTGTATATGTTTTCCAGTTCATATCAGTCTTCTTCTATGATGGGCTCTGTGTATCACTGACCTTCATCTGGATCTAAGGGTGCAATGACCCTAAGGCCAACTTTTTCAAATTTCATACGTCTCTTCTTTAAATCAACCACAGTGGAATTATTGAAGGCTCAATCAATTCCTAGCATCACAAGGTAAGGGTAGTTTTCATCAACTATATCAATTACCTCAAAATTTGGAAATGTTATTACTCCATCGATGTCCACAGGGACATGTTCCAATCATCCAAAGGGGTTGACAGCTTGTTGATTAGCCATCTTGAGCCTGATAGGGGAATAGATCAACTTTGGTTTTCCCATCAGCGCCCAAGTTTGCTTCGTCATGACATTGACCTCCGATCCTAAGTCAAGGACCACATAGTCAATATCATATTCTCCTATTTGAGCATTCAAGTGTAATTCCTTATTTTTCCTTCTCCTTTTAGCGATTTGGTGTACTGCCCTATTCAATAAGGGTCAGTCTTTCCTAGCTCATACTTTCTGATTAAATTTTGTAGTTTTTGTACAATGCTCTCATCCTGAATCAACTTAAGACAATTATATAAAAATTCCATGAGATTTCTTACCTCTTTTCCCTATTTGAGCATTCAAGTGTAATTCCTTATTTTTCCTTCTCCTTTTAGCGATTTGGTGTACTGCCCTATTCAATAAGGGTCAGTCTTTCCTAGCTCATACTTTCTGATTAAATTTTGTAGTTTTTGTACAATGCTCTCATCCTGAATCAACTTAAGACAATTATATAAAAATTCCATGAGATTTCTTACCTCTTTTCCTTCTTGTGGCGAAGCTGACTGATCAAATGCCTAAGGAATTCCATATTCTCGTACTTTTGGTCATGTCTTTGATGAATAACCTTGGTATCCTTTGAACTCTTTTCTTTTTTCCTCAAATATGTGTCTTTGGTTCTTTGCATCAAAGGTTTGGGTCTTCTCTATAGATTTCCTTATTCTTGAGTCCTCTATAGTATTTCCTTGGGTCAGTTTGTCTTCTCTTGTAACAGTGCCTCCTCTAGTAATAACAGTGACTCTAGGGTCTTCTCCACGAGGTTCATATTTGATCAATTGTATCTATGGGTTCTGTTGAGGTCGTCGTTTCTTTTGAAGTTTAGCCAACAATGTTGGAATTTCTTCAATAACATGCTTGAAGGAGTTGCAATAGCTGCAAGTGGTGCAAGGGTTATGACAGTCCCTTTCCAAGTGTCCTAGATGTGTGCAGTTATAAAAAATGATCTGTCCTCGGCCTCGACCCATACCTCCTCCTTGTCCTCATCCTCTAAATCCACCGTGAGGATTGAAGTTTCCTCTCCCAGGGGAGTTGTACTACGTAGTGTTTCCTTCTTGTTGTACTTCGCCTTGAATTTTGTATATATATATATTGACCTTTCATGCATGAGATCATAAGCCCTACAATCCCTATCATCATGTCCCATAGACTTACAGAACATGCAATACAAATTTGTGGGTGTTTGAACATATTTTTGCATGTAATAGCACTCACCAGTACAATGTCTATTTCAGCATACCTCGCACCAAGGTAAGGCGACTTGCTTCAAAGGACTCGGAGCTCCAGAGGCCAAGTATTCATGGAATAGGGGACAATGTTCCTTGTCATGGCCCTCTAATCTGCATCTGACACACTAGATGTCTTCTCTTTTATCTTTTCCCTTGTCTTTCTTCATATGGCATACCTCGCACCAGGGTAAGGTGACTTGCTTCAAAGGACTCGGAGCTTCAGAGGCCAAGTATTCATGGAATAGGGGGCAGTGTTCCTTGTCATGGCCCTCTGATCTACATATGACACACCATATGTCTTCTCTTTTATCTTTTCCCTTGTCTTTCTTCATATCTTCGACCTGCAGGGACAAACTAGTTAGCTAACTCAAGATCTGACTCATACCTGAGTTGAATTCTCCCATAGGGGTTTATTCTAGCTTCATGGCGATCTCCAGCACCTCATCCTACGAAGCAATATTTTGTTACATCAGAGGAACTCTGATGTGGGGTAACAAGGCAGCAATGAACCACTATTTTTTCTGCTCATATGGGATCTGAAAAGTCAATCGGACTGTCAAGGTCTTGAATCTCTAGTCAAATTCCCAGATAGGTTCGACTATCTTCTTCTTGATCTCTTTTAGCTATGTAATACATCATGCCTATGACTTGGGTTTCTTGAACTCGAAAATCAACGCATTCTTGATCTCGTTCAGCAGCTTAGGTTGTGTAAGTCCTTGGACAAGCTTCATGTACCAGCTTAGTGCGCGATCTCGAAGGGTAGTACTAAATTGGATTCTTTTAACAGCTTCGTCGGTGACATTTTTAATATTCCATACGGCTTCACACAAAAACTAATGTTGATCAGGATCTTCAGATCCATATCCCCTAAAGATAGGGAGTCTCATCTCATATGCCATAGATCTTCCTAGGTTTCCTGTCTGAGTATGTGGTGGACTACTAGTAATGGTACTCTAAACGGTCTAGTAACTCTGATTACTCTTATTGCTCAATGTTGTTGAACCAACAGGAGTATTAATAGTACTTACTTCAATAATCTGTGCAGTTCTTGAGGTTTCTGGCTCGTCCCGGTGATGTTCTTCAGCTTCCTCTTCCTCTGCCCTAGCGGGTTCTAAATGCTCTTCGTCCGTCAAGTATGCCTCTTCCCCACTGTAGAAACCCTTGTCTCCATAGTTCTACTTGAACAGGTTCGCAAGATGAACTTCTCTGAACACTCTCCCACTGTGTGTATGTCCAGCCTCTATGTCACTGTCGCTGTCTAAATTCATAAACATTAGCCTTTTCAAGTCTGATCGATCTATTGTATCTTCGAGATGTTCTTCTCATGCAACAGCATATTGATTCTCAACTTCAGAAATTGTAAAAATTTTCCTCTGGGTCCCTTGAAGAAATATCTCTCAGCTTGGCTATATGACTCTACTCTGTCAAGAGAAAACTTGGTGATGTAGCCTCCAATAGTGCTATCAAACCAGTGATCTACTGCTTTTTCCACAGCATTGTCAACCCTCTTGCCTTCTTGATCAGTGTCGATGTCCTAACTATAGGAGGTCTAGATCTCAACTCAAACTGGGTATCTGCCAACCTGGCTAACCACTCATATAGTTCCTGATAGATTCCTCCAAATAATATCTCATGTATATCAGTAAAAATATTTCTCTCCAACCAATCCTCTATACTAATATTAGGGTTCATGTTTTGAGCTTCTAGCGAAGTCTTTTTCTTGATCCTCTATCCACTTCTGAATCTTTGTCTTTGATGGAAACCACCTTGACATTCCCTCACGGAGATTCTCATCCTGACAACGAAACCATTTGTTGGCATAGGGGAAGACCCAGGGTTTAGATCCAAGAGCATGCCAACAAGCCCTAACTATTGTCCCTTTCGGCTACACCTGCTAAGCAGATGTAGTCTCACCCGAAGTAGCTATGGGGGGGTTGCAGGACAAAAATGTCCACAACCAAGGAAAATATCAAGTGGATCCAATACTAAAACAATACAGCATGCATATATCACTTATCATCTTAGATATATTCCATACATCTATCAGATTTACCACAACAATGCAATAACATTATATCAAGGTAAAATAACAAAGTATAAAACAGACACACACGACAAATATACGTGGTGCACCCTCTCTCTAGGGATACATCCACAAAACTGTGCTTTATGATATATTAAGATGAAAGCATATAGTTCTGATCTGCGCTCTTAACCAGAATATCTTCTCTCTTCTCTCTATCTCTCCCCTCCCTGTGCACCCAGCTGAATATCTTACAATACCAGAAGGCTCTTCACTCAACACTTCTCTCTCACACAACAATAATCACTCATATCAAACAATACAACTAGATCTAACAAACTTGAACTTAAACAAACCCTCTTCCCTCATATAGGTTCTTATTTATACGTTACAATCACTCATCGACATCCTTAGGCTGAAACCTAGGTGTCAAAACCCTAGATACCAAAAACCTAGGTGTCTAAAATCTCAACTTGACCCACATTTTCAGGGCTTTGCCAGCCTGTCTTTCCTTCCTTATCACACGATGCTCCAAAGCATCCAATGATGGCTTTTCCCACTTGATGAGTTTTCCATGATCCTTCTTTATTGATTATCTGTCATCCCTGATCTCCTCGTTCAACGAATTACTTCGCTCCGTCTTTTCTACTCTTTTTCTCACTTCGACCCAGTAACAGTCACTGTGTCTTCCACGAAGTTCTCATTTTGCCTTTTCTCCCTTGTTCTTTTCTTGCTTCCCTAACCAAGGGCCAACATGTATGCTAAGATTCCTTTCAGTCTTATGAATATTGAAGCTACCTTCCATAGGGATATGGAAATAGAATTTTCTGAGGAAATGGACAAATGTATCGCAATCTACCTGGATGACATCATAGTGTATTCTGATTTTGATGAACAACATCTTGAGAATCTGAAGAAGGTCTTACAGAAATGCAGAAAGTTAGGCATATCTTTGAATCTGAAGAAGTCACATTTCGGAATGCAAGAAGGGAAATTGTTGGGTCACATCATCTCAAAGGAAGGTATAAAGATAGATCCTAGCAGGGTAGAAGGAATTCTGAAGATTAGCACTCCTCGGAACAAGAAGGGGGTACAGTCCTTCCTAGGAAAGGTGAATTTATTGAGGAGATTCATCCTAAATCTAACTGAAATTATAAATCATATCACAAGTATGCTCAAGAAAGGTAATGAGATGAAATGGAGCCCCGAAGCCACGAGATCGTTCAAAGACATAAAAGTAGCGCTGACCAAGTCTCTTGTATTGGTTAGCCTAGATTTTACAAAGGATTTCATTTTGTTCTCATTATCCTTGGAGCATACCATCGTTGGTGTACTGTTACAGAAGGACGACTAAAATTTTGAAAATCATATAGCCTACTTCAACAGGACGCTGAGAGATTCCCCACTAAAGTATGATATTGTGGAGAAACAAGCATACGCCTTGGTGAAATCCCTCAAGGAGTTCAAGACTTATATATTTCATTATTGTGTTATCGCTTACATGCCCAGCAATTCAATCAAAGACATCATGAATCAGCCAAACCCTGAGGCGAGAAGAGGTAAGTGGATCGCAGTCATGCTGGAATACAACCTCGAAATCAATCCCACGAAGCGGATTAAGGGTCAGGGGCTCGCAAAACTGATGGCGCAGTCAAAATGAGACGTTTTGGGAATAAACTTCATCGTTGATCTGTCGGAGAACCCTAAGGAAGAAGTATCCCCGCAGGTGTCTCAAAAATTCATCGATTCACCTTAGTACACGGATATCATTTATGTGTTGAAGAATCAGCAAGATCCTCCATGTTTAAGTAAGATCAAGGCCAGGTTTTTAAAGCTGAAGGCTGCTAAGTTCTGCATCTTGGAAAACTCTATGTATTGGAAAGATCTGAGAGGAATATTGTTGAGTTGCTTACTATAAGATGGCGCGAAACGAGCTATCATATAATTCCACAAAGGAGACTATGGAGGACATCACTACTGGAAAACCACCACGCTTAAAAATTTGAGGGCGGGTTATTATTGCCCCAGCATTTTCGCAGATGTATACAAATAAGTTTCTAATTGCCACAATTGCCAGATATTCGATGGAAGGAGAAAGTTTCAACCCCTGTCATTAAAACCAATCTCTATCAAAGCACCGTTCATGCACTAGGGCCTAGAATTTGTAGGAGAGATTCATCTGTCATCCTCGGTGCAACACAGATGGATACTTATGGCTACAGATTACTTCACCAAATGGATCAAAGAAGTCATAACAAGGCAAGCTACTAACACGGTCATCATTGAGTTTATGGAGACCAACATTTTTTCTAGGTTCGGATGCCTGGTCAAGATCATCATGGATAACGCAGCAGCATTTAAGTCCAAGAAAATGGAGAAGTTTTGTAAGGATTACAATATAACCCTGGGGAATTCTATGATGTATTACCCATAGGTTAATGGGTTATCGAAATCATCAAATAAAATATTAACCAAGATTATTAAGAGGCTCCTGCAGGACAACAAGAAGGCCTGGTACAAGAATCTTATATATGCATTGTGGGTTGATAGGATCACTACCAAAAGGTCCATCTCTATGTCACCATTCCAAATTTTATATGGTGTGGATGCAGTTTTCCCTACCTTGTTGGGATTTCTCGTCAAGAAGTTGTTGCAAGAGTAGGAGGTTGAACCAGACGACGCTCAGAGCAGGATAAATTAGCTAATTCACACACAGCATATGAGCGAGTAGTTTTTCAACCGATCACAGCTCCACCAAGATAGGATGAAGAAAATTTTCAACAAACACTCTAAGCAGGAGGATTTCAAGGTGGATGATCTGGTGATAAAGTGGTACGCGAGGAAAAAAGACAAGGGAAAACATGGAAAATTCGATCATATTTGGATGGGACCTTTCAGAATCGTCAGATACCACGGAAGCAATGCATATATACTACAAGTGCTTAACGAAGATCTCACTGGTGGGGGTTCTGTAAACGGTAGCTTCCTCAAACTCTATCTGGTCTAGTAAGGTATGTTTAGTTTTTTCATGTCATTGTAGATAACCATTTCAATTTTTGTTTTCAAAGAAGGCGTTTCAAGTCAGTATGTCAAAATAAAATTGAATCTCAGAGTGAAGGCCCTAAGTTTATGCTGAGTCTGGTCGTAACTATGTCAAGGAAGTTTAGGGTGTGTCTTTTTCATTGTTTCAGAGTCTAAAAGTCAATAAGGCACAATGGTCAGGAACCTGGTCTGTTGTTCTTTGCCACCTCACTGGGAGGATCACATCCCCATTAGAGCCAGTTGTTAGCGCTGTCATTTTTCAGTTAGAGCCAGTCTTAGTCGAGTCATAGTATATGTTTCAAAGCATGTGAGGTCAGGTACCAAACAACAAATGGGTCAAAGTCATCAAGTGGTCAGGTTGGCCCTTGGGGATGGGAATGGATGTCAGAACCAAACATGTGTAAATGATAAAGGTCTTTTCCCAAAAGGTTGGGTCCTATCAGAAGAGGAGGTCTTACGTGCCAAAGTCCAAAGCAAGTTGTTATAGTCAAGGTCACGTCGGAGGATATAACTACCATCATCAGCTCATTATGAAGTTAAAAAGGATAAGAAATCATGGCACCCATATCATGTATACTTTTTCACTCTTATCATATGTACTTCACACACTCTGAATTGTACCCGTTGCACGAATGTGCTACGCAAATCTTTGGCCCGCTTTCAAACTTCTCATCACCATGGATTCAGTGTCCCCTGTCATGATTCCACCCCTCACTCGTCCAATTATAAATGTCAGTCTCTCTACATGTATTCTATTTTCCAACCAAGTTTATGCGTTGTCTGTAAATTTTTCCGCAAGCCCTAAGTTTCTTGTTGAGTGAAATTCGATTGCCATCAGCCACATCACAAACTGGGTCAGGCAAGACTATCGCATTCGGCCTATCTTAAATCTACCATGCGCACAAAAAAAATGTGGATTGAACCATGGAGACATCCCAGAACATAAAGAAAGTGGCATAGAATGGCAGAACTATGGGATATTAACCTCAAATATTGGTATTGGTAAATGAAGACCTAGATGTCAGAGCATCTTTTGAATAGGTCAGGTGCATGATTTATTGCAAGAAAATCCAAGGATACAATGTAATGTTGGCGAAATAGTTTGAGCTCAGATTCGACAAGTTCTGCGCAGTGATTGCAAGAATGACATTCCAGGTGACGGAGGAAACTCTGTCAGCCGCGATGGATATCCCTCCATGCAGTGAAAGGTGGTCTAAAGGCATGCCTCTGGACGCACTATGCTATGAGGAGTTCATCAAGACAAAATTTTTAAACATGAAAGTCGAAATGGGTGTTCCAAGTCAATATCTACAGGAGCCTTGTCGAAAAATCCTGATGGTAATTAGAAAGTATTTCACCTATGAAAGAAGGTTTGACAAAATACACCCACACCACATTAGGTTGTTGATGCATTTCACAGGAAGGAGACCGTTGAACCTTCCCTTCTTCTTACATCAAAGCCTCCGAGAAATGGTAGCCAATGTCCATGTTGAAGCAAACCAGTCGAAGAAGAACTTATCTCATATCTCGCTAATCAAATTTTTGATAGTTGAATTCATTCCTACTTGTAGCCAACATTCCCAGGGACCCCAAAGGAGACTCCTCTCTACCCACAGGAAGAGAAACATCACACAGCGCGGAGGTGGAAATAGGAAGGGATGCAGAGAAATAAAATACATTGGAAACCTCTTCCATCCAACAATCAATACCCCAGAAAAGAGGTAGACCAAGGAAGAATAGAGAGACTGGGAAGGACCAAGCCCCAAGCAATCCACGCGCAAAATCAGTCGTTGAGGAATTACTCATGCGTGTTATTCGGATGGAACTTGTTGAAGGGTTGAGGAATTACTCATGCGTGTTATTCGGATGGAACTTGTTGAAGGTCCAAAGAGAGAGATCTGTGCCAGACGGAGAAGGTCGGATGTTAGATACATGGATATCCATGAGCCTTCACAACAACAAAAGAAAGCGTAGCTCGCTATTGTTGAGTTGTACCAGGAGAAGGAGTTGAGAAAGCAGTTAGAAAAAAGGATCGTTGAGACATCAGCAGCACAGGGTCGAGAAGGGAATGTGACTTGGATCAAGAGGCAGCTCAGAGAATCACAAGACACAATCATTCATATGTGTGAGGCACAGAGAATGTCAGAGGAGAGAATTGTGGATCACTTCAGGGAATGTGAACCGGCCATGGAAAACGTCCGCACAGCTCTAGCTAGTGGGAAAATGAAGCTGAAAAGGAACATGGTTTAGCGAAGACAAGTAAAGAATATGGAAAGCCGCAACTGGTCTCTCAGGAAAACGCTTTGAATGTCAAGACTGCAAATGAGGCCATAAGATTAATTGATCAACCCTGTTTTGTCTTTTTGAACACGGCGTGAGATGTTTCCTCCCCATGTCATGTTTCCTGCTCACAAGCAGGAACTCTAATGTGTGCCCATGCGACAGTTTTGGAGAAGAGTGTTTTCCCCTGACTGGTATTGTCATCTTGGAAATTTTGGTGACAGTTCACGGTTACTCACCACATGCACACCTCAGCAAATGATCGCCTGGAAGCAATCAAAGTTGTTACACTAATGGTGGGAGTCTGGAAAAGTACTTGATCGTCCCGATAACTTGTCAAAGGAAAAACACCGATGTGTAATTCCTTAACGACGAGATCTTGTTGATGACCGAAATCTCATGGTAAAAGCGTCAGTTATTGTATGATTGGGTACTGTCGATTTTCTATCTGGAAAAGTACTTGATCGTCCCGATAACTTGTCAAAGGAAAAACACCGATGTGTAATTCCTTAACGACGAGATCTTGTTGATGACCGAAATCTCATGGTAAAAGCGTCAGTTATTGTATGATTGGGTACTGTCGATTTTCTATTCTTAGTAAAGTACCATCTGAAGGGTCATTTGGCAGGGAATAATCTGAGCCAAATTTCTAGGGATGGTAGTTGGGGGACAAGGAAGCCAAAGTGACACATCTTTTTCTATATATTGTACCTTTTCGATGTAAGTTGGGTTGCTTGGCAAAGGAATGTAGACAGTGACTGTTGAATGTAATTTTGAACCCGATGGTAGTTGGGGGACAAGGAAGCCAAAGTGACACATCTTTTTCTATATATTGTACCTTTTCGATGTAAGTTGGGTTGCTTGGCAAAGGAATGTAGACAGTGACTGTTGAATGTAATTTTGAACCCGATTGAAGTATAATGCAAAGGTCTAATGGTAGTGGTCCGGTGTATTGTATCCTCTCTTATGTATGTGCTTCTTGTGTCTTTCATATTCATGCATGTATATTGTCTAAATTGGAACATTTTTATAAGTCTATAATTCACCGCGCGGTGCTCTAGATTTCACCATTTAGAGGACTTTGTTTTCTTCTAAGTGAACTCAGAATTCATCTCCAACGATGCTCTGAGTTGTTTTATGTGTTCTTCTCCCACCACAAACAACGATTTTTAATTGAAATATCATTGCCTACTTAGCCTTTATCCTCTCTAGTTTTAGTTACCAGGTCATTTGTTTCTCTCGTTTTCTGAAAGTTGACTCCATGGCCCAAGGTCTTGCACCCTCTTGCCAATAGAACCAAATATATTGTACGAATGTGTTAAATCTAGTCGACATTTCAAATCCATAAGTTGTGTCAAGACGAATTCTCAGAGAGAGCCCTCTTTG
>CBVK0100805621.1:0-12136 GCA_900067695.1 Picea abies
AAGGGCCCATGGGAGAAATGAAGATCCCTTTGAAACTAGATGCAAGGCCACTCAAGCAGAGATCCTACAGACTGAATGCCAAGCATAAGCAAAAAGTTAGGATTGAATTAGACAGAATGTTGGAAGTAAGAGTCATAGAACCTAATGAAGAATCATAATAGATTATCCCTATGGTGGTCCAAGATAAGAAGTCCAAGATAAGAAGTCAGGAGAGATCAGAATATGTGTAGATTTAAGGAAAATGAATGATGCATGTTTACATGATCCATTCCCTACACTGTTTACTGATGAAGTGCTAGATAATGTAGGAGTACATGAAGTTTACTCCTTCACATATGGATTTTCAGGTTATCACCAGATTAGGATTACTAAGGAAGAAAAACATAATACCACATTTGCAATAGAATGGGGTTCTTTCCAATACACTGTGATGCCTTTAGGATTGAACAATTCACCAACCATCTTTTCCATGGTGGTGGTCAAAGAATTCAAGGAATTTTTACATAAATTTTTGGAAGCATACTTTGATGATTGGACTATTTTCAGCTTATTGAAAAATCATATTGAATGTTTGAGACTAATGTTGGATAAGTGTAGAAATTGTCAGATTTCCCTGAACCTAAAGAAGTGCATATTCCTTTCACCTTTTGGAGTATTATTGGGACACATTGTATGTAAGCAGGGTTTGTTGGTAGATCCTTCCAAGATTTCCATCATTGTTGATCTACACCCCCCTACTTCAATTAGATGGTTGCACACTGCGTTGGGACATACTTGATAATACATAAAGTTTATCAAGGGATATGCACAGATAACAAGACCCATGGAAATTTTTTTAAAGAAATATTGTCAGTTTCAATGGTTAGAGGAATGCCAGAAGATTTTCGACACACTAAAACAGAAAATGGTTACCACGCCTATTCTGGTTTTACCATATTGTAGTAAGGAATTCCATGTTCATGTCAATGCCTCGTCCATTGCAATACGAGTAGTTTTAGCACAACCGGGCTCAGGAGAAATTGACCACCCTATAGCCTTTGCTAGCAAGAGGCTTTCTACAACTGAGAGGAACTACACTACGACTAAAGGAGAAGGCTTGGCTATGGTCTATGTGCTACAGAAGTTTTGACACTACTTGTTGGGAGGACATTTTAAGATGTTCACTGATCACTCTACATTGAAATACTTAGTCAACAAGCCAGTGTTGGGGGGAAGAATATGCAGATGGCTACTGTTATTCCAAGAATATGATTTTCAGATTGTGGTCAAGCTAGGGAAAATGAACAAGGGACCTGATCATTTGTCTAGGTTGGAGCATGGAGAGGAACCTACTACTTTGGAGGATACATTACCAGATGCACAATTGTTGGCCATTAAAAGGGTTGATGACCACTTCGCCGAGATAGTCCAGTTCCTGTCAACAGGAATGGCACCTAGTGAATATACAGTCATCCAGAAGAAATAGTTGGTAGTGAGAACTGTAGATTTTTCACTTATATCCAGACAACTATACAATATGGGACCTAATGAGATCCTAAGGAGATGCATTATGGAGGCAGAAATACCATTGATTTTAGCAGAAGCACATGAAGGTATCGCAGGAGGATACTATGCAGGGAAAGCAATAGCGCAAAAGGTTCTGAGAGCTGGCCTCTAGTGGCCTACTTTACATAAAGATGCCAAGGAATACTATAAATCATGTGATGTATGTCAAATATTTGGGAATCCTTCCTGAAGAGATGAGATGCCTTTAGAACCACGGCTAAATTTGCAGGCATTTGAGAAATGGTCAATTGATTTTGTGGGACCTATAAACCCACCAGGGAAGCGCACAGGAGCTAGATAAATCATCACTGTGACATAGTATTTGACAAGATGGGTAGAAGCAAGATCAGTTAAGGATCTTAGTGCAACTACAGTTGCATGATTTATATTTGAGGATATCATAACCAGGTTTGGATGCCTGAAGACCCTGATAAGCGATCAAGGTACACACTTCATTAATAATAATATTAAAGATTTGACTCTAGAATTTGACATATGCCATCAGAAGAGTACTCCTTACCATCCACAAGAGAACAGTACAGTCAAAACTTTCAATAAGATCTTGGAGACAGCACTGGAAAAGATTCGCAGTGTGAACAGGGATGATTGGGATTTGAGAGTACCAGCAGTGCTATGGGCCTATATAACTACTTGCAAGAAGCTAAGAATGCAGACTCCCTTTAAATTGGTGTATATATTAGAAGCAGTTGTCCCTATGGAATATTTGGTTCTCGGTCTCAAAATTGCAGCATTCAAAGATATGGATGACACTGGCACTATTCAAGAGAGTCTTGCGCAGTTGGTAAAACTAGAAGAAGATCAATTTATTGCAGGATTCCTTCAGCAGGTACAGAAGGAACAAGAAAATTCCTATCATGATAGGCACATCAAGAAGAAATCCTTCAAGAAAGGAGATATGGTATTGGTATATGACAGTAAGTTCATGAAGCATCCAGGGAAGTTCAAGACACACTGGCTTGGGCCATATGAGGTTTCTTATGTTACAGAAGGAGCAGTTGCGTAGTTGAAGACTTTGAATGGAGAATGGAAGGAAGGTTTGGTGAATGGGAGCCGGTTGAAATTATACTATGAAAACTAGCTACCTCGCAGCTCTTAGTAGAAGCATGAGAAAATGGGTATAGGAACCAAGTGCAGTTGAAATTGGGTACCAGACACAAAAAAGACAGTCTGCACAAGGAGGGAAAGGAGGCATAAAGCAAAAAGCAAGGGTTGCACTACGTAGTCCAAAGTCGAAGCTAAACAGAATGATCAGATCTGCAGTGCCTCGGGACGAGTCACATGTGAGTGTTGGGGGCCTGTTGGCCCTTGGTTATGAAAGGAAACGGAAAACAAGGAAGAAAAGGTAAAAAACGAACTTTGCGGGAGACACAGTGATTGTCACTGTCTCCCACAAAGTTCGCTTTTTACCTTTTCTTCCTTTTTTTTGAAGAAGTTGGATTGCGTTTGGATTATGGTGATCCTATAGCAAATGGCCACTCAACGTCCACCTCCAAAGTATGCAGTTAAAAAAATTGAATTGCATTTAGATTAAGATACATGAATAACTAATGAACCATAGTGGTGGTCTAAAGTGATCTAAACACACACCAACAGTTCACTATAACAATTTTTTATTATTTAAATTACATTTCTAAATACATAAATAAATTCAATGTAATCTATTTTATATAATTATAACTAATCATATATATATGTCAAGTTGTATTTATACATCAAATCCGAATTTGATGTCCGTCCATTAATATTCTTGCATTTTCTGGTCAAGTTTCAACCCTTTCTCGGCTTGTGTTTTCCCACTGTAATGCTGTGTTGATCGTGATCGATCTTCACCCTCCGAAGAGTTGATCTCGTTGTGCTATGTGGAAATCGTATCGTATGAGCCCCATGTTGTGCTGTGTGGAAATCGTATCGTATGAGCCCCCATGTTGTGCTGTGTGGAAATCGTATCGTATGAGCCCCGTATCATGAGAATCTTTTGTATTGTTTGTGTGTATATACATTTTAGTAATTTCGAAAATAATGTTTCATATAATCTTCGAATGTTTTACTCTAGTTATAGTAGATCTGTTTTTGAATGGGAAGGACAGCCTTACTTACTCTCGCTTACTTTGTTTGAGTGACTCTGACTTATTATAGTAAGACGTACTTTGACTTATTGTAGTAGAACCTTCTTATTTTGATTTTTCATTTACATTATATTATATTTAATGTTAACAAAGTTTCATGAAATTCATGTTTGATGTGCAATGTGTGAAGTATAATTTTATGACATTTATAATGTGTGAAATGGGAGGTTTAAATCTGGATGAGATAGGGTATGTATACCTTCTTAATGTTAAATTTTTTCTTGGAGGATTTCCTTGTCTCACAAATAAGGGGTCTCATACATCAATGTGGTATCTAGCATTGCAGTGACCTTAAACTTAGATTATTAATAATAATAATCTATTCTTGGGTTCATAGCTCTAGTGGTTGGGTAGCATGTTTGTTATCCTTACCATCTAGATTCAATTCCTACAAAGTGGACATGTTGACCCCTTATGATAAGGCCCCTTGTGTAGGATATATATACCTATGTAGACATGACCAAACCAAACACCAAAAATCATAATTTATCACAATAACTATCTAAAAATTAATTTTTAATCATATTTACAATTACATACAATTACATATTAATTAAATATTAATAAAACAATAACATAATATTTTAATTTTTATTTATAATGTATTTTAAATTAACCCCTTTGAAATAAGCATAATGAGATGTAATTTATCTTTTTCCTTTAAAAAAAATAAAAAAATTATGATAATATAAAGTACCATTCTTTCATTCGTATGCAAATGTAACATGTATTATATTTTTTCAAATATCATAATGCATCGTAAGAATCATATCATTCTTTTTTTTTTAATGTTTTGAATGTAATTTACATTAACCCTTATGAAAGGAGACAATGAGATGTAGCTTATTTTTTATTTGAAAAATAAATTGTGATCATATAAAGTGATCTTCTTTCATTCCTGGTCAGAGATGTAATATGTTTATTTTTTAAATTTTGTTCATAATATTATAATTCATCTTAAAAACTATATCAATTACATAAATAATCATAATTAATTTTGATTAATAATAATTTATTTTAGTGTCTAATAATCTATTATATTTAATTATAATTTAGTATTGTTTAATTATAATAATGAGGAAACATAATTTATTATAATTATGGTAAATTATAATTAACTTTAATAAAATGTGATCAATTATATTGAATGATAGTTAACCATAATAAGACATAACTGACAATGATTACTCATAATTTATAGTTAATTATGATCATGTACATGTTATGGTTAGACATAATGAACCATAATTGATAAAAAATTGGCATTTTGTTTTTCAAGTATCCATGATGCAAATCTCAACACCTCAGGGAGAGTCTTTCTTTGCATCCATGTAGCACGAACATGTCCCATTTTTAGTGTCACACTAAATAGAGATGATGTCATGTTTAACATTGCAGTGATGCCATGTGTATGAATATTGAGTGGTGTTAAAAGCATTTAGTATTAATTATTATTAGTGTTATTTATTAATAATTATTATTATAAGATTTATTTATTATTATTATGTTTTTTAACAAGAATTATTATATTTTGTATTAGACAATTGATAGAAAGGGCTATGACAACTTTTAAAAAAAAATTGTACAAAATTTGAAGTTTAGTGATTATAAAGACAAAACAATCATTCACAATGGATTTTGGATAACTAATACTAGTATTGCATTATAATTGAATAAAGGAGAAAATAACTCATAATATCAAGAAATTGCACTATAACTAAATAAAGACATGATGATTGTAAACTTCCACGTGATTCTCTTTTTTAGCCGGAAAGTTCTCGTCCATATTCAACATTTCCACATCCTCTTATTGTTGTTGCAAAATCTCATCTTCTTTTATCTCCTCCGGTGCAGACCCAATTGATAGCCTCACATTTAAATTAGTTGAAGTAGTATTTATGACCAGACTCACAACTAGGTGTTGAAGAGAAACAAACTTAGCTTATAGTTCTTCAGTTTGTCTCTTTTTATTGCGTAGGGTTTCTAAGATGAAGGCATATTCATAGTTTCTAGATTCTTCCTGGGAATGCGTCACACTAGTGATTGAGAAAATTAAGTTCCTATTATCAGTGATATAATCATCTTGCCTTAGAGCTTTATCAATGTCAGTGATCTCATGCAATGGGAATATCCCAAGATGTTCATGATCCATATCGATAGCACTTCATAACACCTATAAAAAAACCTTACCCCTACACATAGCTAACACTCTAGGATACCTAGAAATTTTTCTTCTTTCCAACATTCCCTTAGGAAAGCTACAATAGAGCAGAAGACTCGAGAGAGGTTGACTAGCCTTTTATAGTTCCACATATAGAGGGAAGGACTTGGAGGGCTTCAAGAGGAACAGATGAGTTCCAGGCTACCAAACCAAAAAAAAACCTACACCAAAACCAAAGAACCAAACAAGGTCCAGTGAACCAAATCCACAAGACCAACAAGCATAACCACATGAACTAGAGTGAAGAGAAATAGAGCCAACAAAACCCGAGCCACAAAAATTAGAGCCATGCGAACTAGAGCCAAGGTCCCACAAAGACATTCCAAAAACTACAAAAGAGAAAGAGAATCCAATTCGAATCCCCAATTTGAACCAAGATAGAATAGAACGAAGAACCATAGGCCTAGAAACCTAATAAAATCCCTAGACTACAATATTGAAACCAATCCATTATCCCACCCACAATAAAACTCAACTTCGAAAGAAATTGATGACCCTACTCTCACATTAAACACCAAGTGTGTGAGGGTACCATGAGTGTATTACTCCTTGGTTGTCATGATTCATGTTTGACTAACCCTTGCATATTAACATGCCATTTGTCTCTCATAACATGTCATTTATCTCTCATGCAAGTTCAATTCATAACTTTGGGATAATACTTAAGTAATGGGGATGAATGTATCCCCTAATTTTGTTATTAGAATGATGTAGTCTAGATGGAGGACCTTATTGGCTAGATGGTCTTCCTTTTGATTGACCTCCCTTAAGATATGAAAGTTCTCAACACTTTCAATCCTAGCAGTTTCCTTTCTTATTCTCTTGATAGTTAATAAAATCTTGCCATCACTTGGTGTGGAGGCCCTAAGCATCAAATTGATCATTAATGTTGAATCCCCAATTACAATAAGTTTATTGATGTAACTGTCATTGATAATCCTCAATCCATATAATAAAGTCAATGTCTTAGCTTGGTTGTTTGTTGCTCTATCTAGTCTCCATTCAAAGGTGTTTTCTTGATTTCCTATGGGATCAAGAACGGTCCCCCTTAGACTGCCACCCCTATATTATCTTTTGAAGCACCATTAAATTATAGTATGAACTTTCTTTGGGATTTCTTCCATCTTATGAACTCCTCTTCCCCCAAGTGAAATTTCCACTTCACTCCAAGAGAGGGACTAGGAATGTATGTCTTTGCCAATAAAACACATGTAGATAACATACCACTAAGCCAATCATGTTCTTCCTATTCCAAAATCCCAATATTGTGACCTTTCATCCCTTTAACTTGAATTACTTCTGTCAATAGACCATGTTACTACTCAAACCCTTGATATATGAAAAAGTCCTAACCACAACATGAGAGCTTAGAGGAAAAAATCAAGAAAGACACCCATTATCATGTCAGTGGCCTTCCTCCACACTTCAAAGTAAGGTATCCTAGTCTAGGGGGGTAACCCTAAAGGTCATTCTATCTAAACTCATTGTAGAAATGCGAGTGCCAATTAGGTTATATTGTGTAACATCCCCGACCATCAACCTCTGCTGGGTAACGCTACCCAAACAACCTTATCTTTTTCCAACTAGCTCTGATACCAATTTGTGACCGTTCCCGTCCTTAAACCAACAGGCCAGGCCATGCCACCAAATAACTTTGCCGAAATATTCACATATAAAACTTAACAGGAATAAATAGAGATAACATATGATATTCCTATATATTTATTTACATATCTATCTAATGCAATTTTCGACTAGACACTAACATTTTGTACATACACATATTTTTGCGGAGTTCTTCTATCACACAACTTAATGCAGAAATAACAGTAAAAGCATACATGCAGTAATCATAGACAAAACCATAGATGTAACAACATATATAAATACATAGCATTAAATGAACAAAGAAATGGGTACTTATATTTTAATTGAGGACCACCAACTGCATGTAGACCTTCCATGAACCTCCTAGCCTTAGCCCACGCTGCTCATCATGCTCAGCAGTGGGTCATCCCTACGCTCAGACTAAACTCCACCAAGAAAGGGATTCCTAGGCTTGGTAGGGACAACAGGGAAGTCGCACAGAACAACAGGAAGGATTTTATCCCAGGAGCCACTTATGCCCAGAACCCACAGGCCCTCATTCCCCACACGCCTGTTCCAACCTAGGAGGGTACACCTTCACTATTACAAGTCCATCGGCTAATACACCTCCCTTTCCTTTGGCTTCAACAATAGGTTGGACTGGAAGTCTCAAAGTATTGTAGCTACTATGGGACTCACTCCAAGAGAACTCACTTCCCCAAGAAACTCTCTCACCTAGGGAGAGTTGCTCACAGGCTTGAAAACTTACTTCTTCAATTCAACTCTTAAGTCAAATGGACATGGGTGATGTCCACAACAGAAAATGGTTAAGGACATAGAATTTGGCAGCAGACCAAACTCAGCCAAGGAACTGCATTGGTAGCAACAACCAATCACTAAGACACAACAAAGGCTCAGGCACAATACAGGTGTGCTGAGCTTCATGAGAAATACACAGGGTAACTCCCATATACCTGCAGGTTCCGAGCTCTCTCTATCTCAGTATGTGCTTCAATGGGGAGTATGGAAGACTTCCAAGGTGGCTAACCTCGCCAGAGTGCATACAGAAAGGTGAAGGATCCTGAGAATGGTGAGAATCCTCAGAGTCATGAGAGCCATGAGAATGGTGAGTGAACCCCCCCAATGAGATGACTTTCCACCTAAAAGTTGCATGCGCCCAGGTTCACACCTGTCTCCCTGAAGTTGCATGAACTCCACTTAACACTCGTTCCCATTCCCCAGGAACTTAGGAAAAAATGGTTAAGTCAAACCTCAACCTTTGGGAAATAATAATATAATAATATTATTCATTTAGAGGTAAGCACTCTAGCTTATCCCCTATTCCTAGACACTTAGCCCCTTCCCTACATAGTGGAGCTTAGTCCCCCATAACTCTTTCTTCGTGGAGGGTCTACACGTAGCGATGTAATTTTTATTAATGATGTGATTATCTACATATACAAAATTAGGCTCATTGGCCTTAGCATCTGGCTCACCAGCCTAATAAACACATAAGTCTCTCAGCTTATAACCACTTGGCTCACCAACCTATAAACACAATTACAATTCATCACGGGCTCGGCCTTGGGGTGTTACAATCCCCTACCCTTATTTTTGCACTATCCTCAATGCAACTTATTTACACAACAACAAAAACATTTCCACAATCTTCAAAAAGATGTGGGTACTTTACCTGCATAGCATCTTCATGCTCCCATGTTGCGTCCTCAGGACTATGTTGAGCACTCAACACACCCTAAAATCCTTATCAAATTTTGTCACTTTTTGGGTACCACTTGTTTTCTTCACTGTCTGACTCGATTTCACT
Source organism: Picea abies (assembly GCA_900067695.1). Taxonomy (NCBI): domain Eukaryota; kingdom Viridiplantae; phylum Streptophyta; class Pinopsida; order Pinales; family Pinaceae; genus Picea; species Picea abies. Next base: position 9,329 of record CBVK0100805621.1, read on the forward strand.
TTGGGAAATGGTTTACTTTTGTTTTGTTTTCATGTCTCTTATCACCTAGTCAGGTTTGTTTAAACTTGTGAAACCTCATGTCTAAAAAGACCTTGACACCCGAATTAAGAATCAACAACTGAATACTTCACCTAACATGCTCAAGTTCGGTGTCGGAAAAAATTCAAGCAAATAAAGGAACCACAGAAAAAGAATAGTCACCGAGCGCCGATCCTCATCGGCATCGGCAGAAAGCGGATTTGGTTTGTGTAATTTATTCGCATAAAGGTTCAAGAGATAGCCGACCCCCTTCAGCATCGACAAAATATGAGAAGGATAGACGTTAACAAAGGACATAAAGAAATCATCGATAGTCGATGCCCGATGCGCTTTATCAGGATCGGGGAAATCCAGAAAGGATACTACAATAATTTTGACCACGATAAAATTATCATCGATTGTCGATCCCCAATGCATTTTCGGCATCGTGACTTTTTTGAGAGAGATGATCCAAGAGCACTTGGGTAAGTTTATCACCGATCATTGATCCTTGACACTTTTCGACATTGGAAAGATAGGATTGGGTTTTAGAATGGATAGCGTAAAGAAGGTCCCGACTTTGATTAACACCAGAAAATGAAGTCACTTGTTTCGAATGCCACGTGTCTTTACCACGTAAGGGGGCCGTACAACCTAGCTTTATCCTGAGTTATTTTTAGATTCCCTGGGTCCTAGTCACGCCCCTAGGCAGCTTTTCCACATTAGCTATGTACGTCAAGATCAATAAGCGTCGGAATTTTGCAAGAAGATATCAACGAAAATGTTTGAAGCACAATCCTGACCCTCGATCCACCAACTAGACTAGCAAAACGATGGGATGTTTGCAGCATAAGATATAATCGGATTTGGACATTTAATAGAATAGTTAATGCCTGATCCTGCATTTGTTTCTACCGCGTGCGCCGATTAGACAACAACAATTTGAATTGCCGATAGACCACATTACCACACGCGCCCATTTCGTCAACCCATGATGAATTTAAGTTTTAACATATTTGAAGATCTGGCGAAATATTTAATGAGACTACACTCATAAACCGAATTCAAAGGTTGATGCGGCAAGGTAAGTTCATTCCTGTTTAAATCTCTAGAACAGTTTTTTGAAACAATTCATTCCATGCACAAGTTGAAATCCAAAGCATCCAAAGGAGAAAAGCAAGCGTCTCAAGACTGTACTGACCCTCTGATTATCAAAACTAGGTTTAACAACCTATAAAGGTATGTGTTCAAGTTTGTCAATTCGTTAACCGTAATTTATATGCGCATCAAATTTTCTTGCATAGTCTCTAAACTATGCTCTAGCTGCAGGAAAGATGCCGCTGAGAAAATCTACCGCCAGATTCTCTCCGAGGTAACCCAAGCTAAAGGAAGCTGAAACATGAAAAGGTTCTTCTCCGGGCGTCGTGAGGCAGTTGGAGTATGCTCCCAGAGAAAATCCTGTCATCAAAACATCAACAAAGAAAGCTTTTGCCCAACCCTCAGCCTTCGATGATACTGAAGGAAGCAGTAGATCCAAAGTAACTCTCCCACAGTGGGGGGACCTCTTTAACCGAATTATCCGAGAAGAATACCCATAATATATCCAGAGAGTGACTCGGACGTGAGGGCGCTTGATGATTAGGTTTTCCTGAACATCCGACGGTCGTATCTACACATGGTGGCAAGCAGAACCTCGATTTTCCCCTGCATAGAGGTTCTGAAATGGCTCAACAATCATATGAATGGGAATAAGTGCTTGATCAACGATGAGAATGGCAGATGTGTCGGAGTTTTCCTCCCAACAGAAGTCCAAAAATACTACAAGATCAGGGACCCAGAGGAGTGGCTCAACATGGACTTCATGGTGAAGTTCTATGAATTCCATGACATCGACTAGTTAATGGCCTCATGGTGGAAGGAGGACAAGAAGTTCACTAACTAAAGAAATGGATGGTATGGAACAATCAACCTGAGGGAGCCATACATCTATTTGATGGCTCTCATCTGTCGATTATATGGACAAAAGGACTGCTCCAAGTTTTCGGAAGCATGGATGCCTTTGGCATACACAATAGCAATCACCAGGAGCAGCTTCAACTGGGGAGCGATAATATCAAAAAAATTAAGCATCTATGTACAACAAGATCAAACGCCGAAGGAAGGGGAGGAACCCACTTTCTAGATGGCCTCGTACTTGTTCGATGCCGTATGCACAAGGAACGTCTTCACAGGTATGAATCTAAGATTGCATGTTGCAAATCTCCCGGTCCATGGCTACTTCAACATACTTTGGGAGAATAGGTGTTGCGCCTCTTTCGTCACCTTAGTGAGAAAAATAGAGGTGCTTGCAAGCTTAGTTGGGTCTGCTGAGTAGGACAACGGCAAGGAAAAGAGTTAGAAAAAGAAATAGAAAACAAAAACTAAGAATTAAACTAAGAAATGCAATAACAACTAAATTTATGAGCATAGGGACATAGAGATAAAAAGAACAACGAGACCCATCTCACCAATGATAAGGCTGATATTAGTGAAAGAAAACACCGAGAAGCAAGGGGACTATGAGTCCCTTCTTCCTCCAAGGGAGGGCTCTTGGACCCCCACAAGTAAGCTCTTCTTACAACAAATAAAAATGAAAAATGGTGAAAGAACTCTTTGCTAATCCACTCAAGGGGTGAGATGGATAGCCCAATGAAATGATGCAAATATACTCTTGGAAAGGATAGAGTCCTCAAGAGAATAATGGCAACATAACTTTGCTTTGAATTCCTTGAAAAATGAAGTGTATCCATG
>CBVK0100805646.1:0-10536 GCA_900067695.1 Picea abies
TATATTTGGACTTATGAATACCAATAATCAGTTTGATAGTGTCATAGAGATGCTTGTTGATTCAGGAGAACGTTTCTTTAGAAATTTAGAATTAATATTCAGTAGGAAATTTCGACACCCTAGAAACCCTAGGGCCAAAAATCAAAATTTCTTGGAATTTTATCTTGAGAGCCTATGGAGATGTGATGGAAGAGGCCATACTATTATATGCCAAAATTATCCCCAGTGTCCAAGTATTAAGGGCTGAATCACCATTGAAAGGAAGGTCGTATGAAAGTTTCTAGAAACCCTAGAAGGGTCGTACGGTTCTGCAAAAGGTGAGCTGAGACTTGGTGGATGCTTTTGAAATGAGTTCTTTCAAGACATATGCTTTGATAACATGTTTATTTTTCAATATTATAGGTTAAGAATGAAGTTCATTCCATTTGATCATTTAACCATAACCATAAATGTTGCAACAACCAAGATCACAAGAAGAAGGACCATGCACAAGAACACAAGATCTATCTTGGGAAACCCTTCTCAACAAGGGAATAAAACCCAACCAAATCCTTTTCTATATTCNNCTAGAGGAATACCTTCATCACCAAGATAAAACCTAGCACACAAGAGGGTTCTCAAACCCTAGAACTCTAGCACCCAAGAGAGGTGTGCACTTTTCCCAAAGAAGTGTACTTGATGAAATTTCCAAACTCACATGAAAATATGTGTTTCCTGAATGGGGAATTTACCTTTACTTATACTAACCTAAAAATTTCAACATAAGTGTCTATTGGCACAATAGGGTCGACCTCACTAGATTATAATATAATTAATATTAACAAGACTAATTATATTTTACATTAATTAACAATCCATTAAGGTGGGGCTGACCTGTACCCTTTATTTTACAATTAGGGTTACAGTCTATTCTGACTCTTGTACAATATAGCAAAGGATATGATACACCCACTAGTTCTCATCCACTAGGGGAAAATCCATAGGGATGTCCATATCTCTGGCTCATTGCATTACACAGAAGAACCAAATCTTCACACGTTCACCTGTGCTCGTCCACAAACACATCCACTCTACAGATATTCTTTCCCATTGCCTCACATAGGTGAATCATATGGAGTTTTGTCATCAAATCTATTGATCAAAGGAGGCTAATACATCATATTCATTTCTGTTCACATGATGATGCACCCGACACTTTTGGATTTCACACGTTCACCTTGTGCTCAGCCACATGCAGGTCTAATTCAACATATCACCTTTCCCACTGGATAATCATCTGGAGTTCTTCTCAACTCTCTGAATGGAACCAAATCTTCACACGTTCACCTGTGCTCATCCACAGACACATCCACTGTACAAATATTATTTCCCATTGCCTCACACTGGAGAATCATATGGAGTTTTGTCATCAACTCTGTTGATCAGAGGAGGCTAATACATGATCTTCATTTCTGTTCACATGACGATGCACTCGACACTTTTGGATTTCACACGTTCACCTTGTGCTCAGCCACATGTAGGTCTAATTCAATAGATCACCTTTCCCACTGGATAATCATCTGGAGTTCTTCTCAACTCTCTGAATGGAGGAGGTCATCTCTACATTCCATATCTGTCTTAGGTAGGAACCACATACCCTTCATAGGGGATTTCTCTCATTTTTGTAAGTTGAGAGAAAGACTCACATAGTTGCAATGATCCACATCTCATAGGTTTGTAAGCTGGAGAATGTCTCACATAACTACAGTAATCAACATTTACATGCAAGAAACTAGTTGTGAATGGAAGTAATGAGTAATGATGTTAGAATTAATTGCTAACTAAAGTTTTGTAAGAAGTGTAAAAATATCCTCTCACTGATTCACCCCCACCCCCCTCTTAGTGTGGTCGGTGTTTGCAACAACACAAACCTACTAGAGAGACAAATGTCCTTAACTAAGCACCAACTCAACAAGATGTAGGAAATGTTGATTTTTGTAGCTTGAGGAAGGTATTCTCATGTGGCCTAGGTGTTAGGCACATGGGAATCATAATGGGAACCCTATTACACTCTTATTTGGAGAAAATTTCCATTGGAATGAAGTTTGGGCTTCATTGGTTTGGTGGTGGGATTTCTGGGTTTGTGTTGGGGCTTCACACTCACAAGAAAGTCTAATTTGGTGTTGAATTATGGAGGGGATTCTATGTTGACCCCTAAGACTTGTATATAAAGTAGAGAGGTCATTGTGACATTTCATTGTATAGTGTGTGTGGAGACATGATGGAGTTGGAATAAGTGAGTCTCCATTTGTGCCAAGGAGATTGGTGATTTCAGCAAGGGAATGTCTCTAACTTTGGAAAATTTGGCCTAGGAGAGAGGCAGCCACAGAAGGAAGAAATTGTACGAGTGGAGAAAATCATACAAAAGTGTCCATACAAAGTTTTGTACATGTATGCGGGTTGCGGTGGGAAAAATCGTGTATGTACGCAAATTGTAATGGGAACAATCATCTATGTACACAGTAGGATGATTTGCGTATGTACATGGGTTGCAATGGGCACAGTCATGTATATATGTGGGTTTCATTTAGGTGAATCACGTGCATTCGTACAATGGTTTTTGGGCAGGAATAGGTCCGTACAGGTTGACATAAGTATAAGTATTGTTGGCACAGGGGCATACCCAGGGTTCAACACTTAAACAATGCACCAAGAAAATGCTAACTACCAACCCTTTTGGCAACACCTGTGAAGCAAATGTAGTCTCACCCAAGGTAGAGGCAGGGGGGGTTACAAGACTCAAGTGTCTGTAACCAAGCTGGGACACATATCTGTGATTATAACACCTCGCAGAGAACTTAGGGACAAAACGTATTAATTCATTAGCTTTATTCACATCACAGATCAAACCCTAAGTACAAATCGACGTAGTAACAATGATAACATACACTTCACACTTAACATCATAAGTTAGATCTAACACATTCAACATAGAAAAAGAACTAAGAATCTATAGATCTATCTATCATTCATTATAATCAATGCACTAAGCAGATATACAACATAAATATCATAACACAAATCAAACCATCAACACATGATATACGTGGTTCACCCCAGTGTGGGGCTACGTCCACCAATGGATTCTTCTTCTTTTACTAGTCTTAAATCTCTTACATTCCTTTGATCCTGTGCACTAAGCCACAGAGCCAAGCTTCACACTGGACAAGTGATCTACGCACTACGCACTAGATCCACCTTCCCAAAATCAGGTCAAGGCACAAAGCCAACTCCTCTTCTAAGCACATATCCTTACATACATGGTATGTTGCACCAAGCAACTTAGAACTACTCACCTCTTGAACTTAGCTACATACTACTACTTTTTTCACTTAGCCACTTCCTACTTCTAAATTACATCCTTACATATTTGTACATTTACAAAAAGGCCTAATCATGGGTAAACCCATGGGATGACATCCCATAACCCATTACATAAACCCTAATGAACCTCTTGCTGGGTCCACAAAATGAGTGAGATCTTGCAATCTCAGCTCTGCTTGGGCGCTCCATCTTCAAATAACTTGTCAATGTCCAAAAAGTGGTCAATCCTGACCAATGTTTCCTCAAAAATTGGTCGAGGGCCAAAAGACCCCCAACACTCACCTGTGACTCGTCCCAAGTCACTCGTATCTGGGTAGTGCTACTTTGAAGGCCTTGAGCTTGGCTCGAGCTGCCTCGACTTGCTTCTTCACCTAAGATTCCTGCTCAAAAAACTCTTGGATCATTTTCTCTATAACAGGCCCTTCCAAGCATTGTTCCACTGTCCCAACCACTTGGTCCAGTTGCGATCCTTACCCTTCTATCTCTTCAAACACCGCACAAGATTCCTCCTACACCAGTTGTAGCCTTTGTGTGACCTCCATTAATCTACCTTGGATGGAAGTAATCTGTTGCTGGGCTGCACATTATTCTTGTGATCTCTTCATTCTCTCAACCACAGTGAGTGACTTCATCTATGCTTGTATTGTCAATTCCTACTACTGTGCCTCCTGTAGCTATGCTTCCAACATCCTAAGCTATGGGTATTTTGTTAGGCATTCATAGATCAACACACTTTGGTCACTTAGCTTCTTGCATTATAAGGCGAGGACCTTGAGCCTTTCAACTGTGCTCTTAATGACTTTCTCCCTCTAGTCACGCACTTCCTTTGGAGTTCTAGGTACTACTTGAAGCTCCAACTCCATTACCAGTGCTTGACGCTGCTGGATGGCCTCAATGAGATTCGTCACTTGGACCTCAATTGCTTCGTGTTCATCTTGTTCCAATCCTGGCACAGAGGGAAGTGATTTTTTTACCACTTCCTTGATTGTAGTCTTCTCTGCAAGAAATTGGTCCTTTTACTTCTGTAGTTGCGCTTTGTATCCCTCAAGCATTGCTCAAAACTCATCTATCTCATTTTGATACGTGGTTACAAAGTATCGCGCAATTCATAGTTTCTCCAAGATCTCCTCTTTCTCTTTCTTCAGGGCTTCTATAGCCTATTCCTTCTCTTATTGGACTCACTGAAATCAAGCCTCTATTGCATCTGCCAATCTTTGAAGTTGGGGGGTTCATCCCCCAACTCTGCAGTTTCTGAGGAGGAGGGTGTAGTAGGGACTGCGTGGACTAAACAAATAGCTTCCTGCACTTCACTCAACTCCCTTTCTATTCTTCCATAGAGTTCATTCTGCTTCACTTCGTATCTCTGTAGGATGTCCTTAGAAGAATCCTCCATCACTCCGTAGACTAGTCTTATATCATCTTATGTGAGGGTGGCTTCCATTTGGGGTTTACAGGAACGGGTCTTCTTTCTTGCCGAGGGTTTCTTTGGAGAACCCTTCCTCTTATTTTTTGTTTCCATCTCAGTAGGGGGTATTTTGGCAGTGTAGCTTCACCTTCTCCTTGTTTTTCTTGTTCTTCCCCTCCTACTTCCTGATTTACTTCATCTCCTCCTTGTCCTGTGGGCGAGACAGGTCCACTTTCATTCGAGGCGTTGTCCTCCTCATTAGTCACTACGTCTTGGAATTCCTCCTTTTTCTTCTTCTTCTTCATGCTAGTCTATCCGTCATGCTTGATCCAGGTGACCAAGGGGCTTCTGATGATTTCAGGGTCGAAGAGTTCTGCATCATCAACCGGTATAAGGAACTCTGCCAACCATTCCTTGGTGATCTCCTCCATATCTTCGTCGGTCAGCTTATAGTAGGACTGTAATTGCTCCTTGCTCTCATCCCTACACGTAGTGATATAAATGAAGTGTCGATCTGCGCAGAACTTAGCTAACAGTCTGTACTAGTGCAATGTTCCTGGATTCATGCATGAGAATGACTCAATAGAAACCTTCAACTGCTGATAGTAGGTGTGGACCACTGCGTTCGACTGCCATTGCTTTGACATGTCATTCGTGTACCATAGAGTGGAGAAGTTCACGGCCAATGGCTCCAAAGGTTCAATATCCAGGAAGGTAGCTCCTTTTGGCATTTTCCAGGTGACAAATGCGATCAACACCAGCAACCAGCTGAAATGGAACTCGTATCCTTGATCCTGTGCTTCGCGATAGTCCTTCTTGAGCTCGTTGACAAGGTAGCTCACCCAATTCATTTGCATCCACTCCACGCATTTTCCTGCGAGGTCCACCATGAACCCGGTGACCTGCATGGGGCGGTTCTTTCTTACGATCTTGCCAACTATGAGATGACAAGCTAGGTGCACTGCACCATTCTAGATGGAGGCTACCTTGTAGCCTCGTTTTCCCTTCTCAACTCCATCGTATGCCTCCTTTATGCGTTGTGTCAAGGAGTGATCTAAAGTCTTGCCTGGGTAGAACTGTTGAGGGTCGGGGCCCTGCATGCTCAGTCCTGTGATCTGGTGGATCAGCGTCAGATCTAGAGTAATACACCTATTGAGACACATATATCCTCCATGATAGCACGAAAGGAGGAGTTTGATGCAAGTGTTAACCTCCTGATGTCATCAAAAGTGAGGAATCTTCATTACATTCAGTATCGTTGACTGCGCGAGCTCCTTATTTCATGGCTGGGAGACTATGCGAGGCTTCTTCCCAGTCATCTTCATCAAATACCTATGGGGTGCGTGCATCGCGTAGTTCTTTCTATCTCCGAGGTTAAAGTCATTGTTCTTCAAGGCTGGGATCTATCCCAAGTGGCTTCCTTCTATGCATATCCCCTTTGGGATGTACATGGTGATCAATGTATACTCAAAATCCCATGGAATACTGTCATGGTGAACCGTGCTAGCCAAAGGTGGGATGTAATCAAGTAAGATCGACGGGATATGCTTCATGTTAGCCGGATCGTCGCGATGCTTACTTCGCTTCTCAGTAGCAGGGTCGACACGTTTCGAGCGATGTCCAGTCAAAGGGGAGGCCTACAGTCCCTTGGTCGACGATGCTTGTACTCCCTCAGACATAGCTTTATCAGCCATAAACTTTTTCAAAACTCATGGCTGGGAGACTATGCGAGGCTTCTTCCTAGTCGTCTTCATCAAATACCTATGGGGCATGAGCATCATGTAGTTCTTTCTATCTCTGAGGTTAAAGTCATTGTTCTTCAAAGCTGGGATCTATCCCAATTAACTTCCTTCTATGCGTATCCCCTTTGAGATGTACATGGTGATAAATGTATACTCAAAATCCCATGGAATACTGTCGTGGTGAACCACGCCAGCCAAAGGCTAGATGTAATCAGGTAAGATTGACGGGATATGTTTCGCGTTAGCCAGATTGTCGTGATGCTTACTTCGCTTCTCAGTAGTAGGGTCAAAATGTTTCGAGTGACGTCCAGTCGAAGAGGAGGCCTACAGTCCCTTGGTCGATGATGCTTGTACTCCCTCAGACATAGCTTTATCAGCCATAAACTTCTTGTACTCCCTCAGACATAGCTTTATCAGCCATAAACTTTTTCAAAACTTCTTTGACGGATTTCTCTAGCTCGGTGCGCTTGGTCGACATTCTCACTATTAACAAATAAGTTGGGTTAGGTGAACGAATAGTGGGGTAAGAAGCATATGGAAAGGTATGATAGCACAACTCGACACACACAATCACTTCTCTGTTAGCAATTTTAATCACAGATGGTGAAAAAGTGGTCCCGATGCAGCGTCAGTCAGGTTAAATAAGCAAGTGTCATAACAGATTCCTCCAATGGGCAGGAATGCTTCAATCAATACAAATCACTCTGTTAGGGCGTGGTCTCAACATCCCAAACATGGTCTAGTCGCCCATAAATGTGTTTCCTAGCTGTTCAGAGCATCACTTTAACGGTTGGGGCACCTCCAATGGTCATATAGCTTCGTCAGGGCGAAGTCCCATTCTGTGTGGTTTTGCTGTTCTGGCGAGGTTTAGATCCTGCAAGCCTGCCTCCTGTGAAGTCTTCTCTGGGACTTCCTGTAGTTTTTCTAACTTGGCTTTCTTCTTACTGAGCTTCCTTGCCTTCTTTCTTGTGATCCGAGTCTTTGGATTCCTCTTTCTATTCCTATTCTTATCTTCTCTTAGTGTAGTGGCTTCACGCTGTTGATGGGATTTCAATGGGTTCCAAGGTATTAGCTCTTTTCTTATCACTTCCTGGGTGGGTATTCTTCTTTCTTGCATGGATAGGCCCTTCAAACCTTTTTGCGTTCTTTCAACCTCGATAACTAATTCTCTTGCATTCTGTTGCTTCGACTCAACTTCTCATTCTTCTATCAGTCAACCTATTCTTCTAGCTATGAAATTTGTTAGTTCTTTCTTTTTCTTTTCTGTAGCTTCTTCCTCTACTTTCCTTTTGATCTGATCCTCCTCGATCCAAGCCTTTCCTAACAAAAGAGGAAAACGGGCGTTGTTCTCAACAAACCTAATAACTTCAAATTCCTCTTCTGTCAATGTTCCATGGATAATAACATGCACATTAGTAATTCTTCCACATAGGGTTATCATCTTTCCTTTGAACAAGCCTATCCTTCCTAGTGAAGGTACCACAGTGGGTTTTCCCAAAATTTCCCCAGTGATTTCTGTCATGATATTCATTGGTGTCTCTTCATCCAAGACACAGTCTATGTCGAAGTCTCCTATTCTTGTACTTATGCGTTGTTTTTGTTTCAAGATCTCTGATAAACTGACATCCTTGTGATCATCCATTACTTCTTTCAACTGTTCTAATGTAGTCTGAATCTCCTTTGAACCTTTCTCTTACTGATCTTCTAACATGCTCTTTTTCTCTTGACTCATGTTCATTTGTTCTACTTTACCAATCATCTTGGGGCAATCCTCAACTTCATGACCAACAATTTTACAACAAAGACAAATAGGACCTATATCAGGGCATTCCTTAGCAATATGTCTCGGTCTTCTGCAGTTATAACATAATGTCAATCCTCTCTTTCTCTTATATGTTCCCCTACATCTCCTATACTGTGCACTAGGGTCACAGTGCTGGACCTGCAAGCTACAAAAAATCTTTCTAGGTTCCCGCATCCATTTATTAGTCCATAAATTCTATCTATGCATAGGAATAACATATCTTTCTTTATTTCTATCAATTTCGTTCAGATCAACTTTTTCTTCTAACTGTACCCTAGATTTCAAACTAGGAAAAACTCTATCAAACATACCTAGGTTCATGCTTTTGAACAAAAATTTCCACCTATCGTACTCTTATTAAAACACAAAGATTTACCTCTTTCAATATCTTTCCTCTTTTTCTTCAGATCAGATTTCTTTCTTAGCACAGAGCTTCACAAGTCAAGTAGAGTACTGCTAACTACAATAATAGATCTACGCACAAATCTTCTCTTTTCTTTACTTCAGTTCCCAACAATCATAGTTTCATGTCCCAACAACAAAACCATTTGTTGGCACAGGGGCAGACCTAGGGTTCAACGCTTCAACAATGCACCAACAAAACCCTCTTACATACATGTTCTGTTGCACCAAGCAACTCAAAACTACTTGCCTCTTCCACTTATCTACTTACTTATCACTTAGCTACTTACATCGCTTACTTCTACATTGCATTCCTTCTTATTTATACTTTTACATTTACAAAGAGGCCTAAACATGGGTAAACCCATGGGCCGACATCCCATTACCCATTACATAAACCCTAATAACCCCATGTTGGGTCTACAAAGCCCACAAAACAAGTGAGATCCCACGATCTCAGCTCTGCTTGGGTGCTCCATCTTCGACCAGCCTGTCAATGTACAAAAGTGGTCAAACCCGACCAATGTTTCCTCAAAACTTGGTCGAGGGCCAACAATAGATTTGGTGGATATACAAAGGGAGTCAATAGGTGTTGATGAAAATACTTTCCTCGTAAAGAGGGAGTGTTATCTTTCGGGTTACTCTAAAAGTCGTTACACCATGTTTGGGAGTGTTTCATGAGATTTGGAGTACATGGTGTATGGTCAACCCCTATATTTTCCATGATGTATTTACACATGAGAGATGGTCCACGATGGATTTGCACATTGGAGGTGGTTTAATCAGTAGTTGATTGACCTCAATTGGGTGCTTTTTTTACATCTTTCCCTTTGGGAGTAGGGTTCTCCTAATAACTTGGGTGACATCCTTCCTGATGGACACATGGAGATGTTGGGGTTTAGCAAGTTGCTTATAATCTAGGGTTATGTTTCTTCATAGTCACAGGTGGTAATTATTCTTTGGAGGAACGAGATGCTATCATAGCATGGGTAGCAATTCCTTTTCAGGAGATAGTGGTTGATTTCAAGATTGCATTAGGTATTGATTTGCAGGTGGAAAATTTGGTGGATATACAAGGGGAGTCAATAGGTGTTGGTGAAAACACTTTCCTTGTAAAGAAGGAGTGTTAGCTTTCATGTTACTCTAAAAGTCTTTACACCATGTTTGGGGGTGCTTCATGACATTTGGGGTACATTGGGTATGATCAACCCTTGTATGGTCCATGATGGATTTACATATGAGACATGATCGGTGATGGATTTGCACATTGGATATGGTTTACTTAGTAGTTTCTTGACCTCCATTGGGTGCTTTATTGACATCTTTCCCTTGGGTATTGGAGTTCTCCTTGTAGATTAGGTGAAATCATTCATGATGGCAAGATGGAGATGCCATTCTTTCTTGGAGAACACTCTACTTAGGAGGAGAATCATTTTGCATCTTGGAGGAGGTAATTAGGCATTGAACAATACATGGTAGCTTGGATTCTTGTATGAAGGCTTCTAGTTGGCTCAATGATGCTTGGGTTGAGAAAATGTTCATGCAACTACAATGTACCCAATGGAGTACATGTATTAGGAGACTTGATGGAGACTTTGGAGGCTTGTAGGAAAATCATTGGACACACCTCATGGAGTTCCCTTGCATTTGGAGCCTTGCTTATTGATGGGATCACCTTAGAGCTTGACACATGTACCATTGGAGTTTATCGCTTCACATGTATGATCATGCATGTGATTATTGTGGACCTTTCTTGTAAGGGAATAGGCGCACATATGTGTAGTTGGCCACCCTTACCTGTCATATATATAGAGGAAGGA
>CBVK0100805665.1:0-31799 GCA_900067695.1 Picea abies
GAGAAAGCAATAAAAGGCTTCTCAGCAAGAAACAGAGGGACCCATAAAAATAATAAAATCAAGACCTAATTGGAGGATAGGGGGTCTCATCACGAGCCAGCCTATTAGGTCCATGGGCATGTAGTGGTATGACACTACCATTCAGCTAGTCACCACGCTAGGGTAGTGGCTCTTGGTGGCATAACCAAGAGAAAGGGGGTCTCATCACGAGCCAACCTTCTCATCTCCGTGAAATGCGTGTGGGTAACACTGTCACCACTCTAGGGCAGTGTCCCCCAGCTATTATCTTGAAAGAAAAAGCAATAAGATAAAAAGGTAAAAGGCATTGAATGGGCTTGGAAACATTTGCATCCATGACAAGGTGCAACTCACCCTCTTCAGAGGCACCCACAGGTAAGCCATACATTTCCCTGTCATCACTGCACCCATTGCTCAAACATCGCCATACCACCTCATCCACTTACATGACCTAGATTGGTCTTCACCTGGAAACATCCTGCATACAATGAGAATTAGCCCAATAAAACCTCCTGAAACCCTCTCCAAACTTGGCTTGTAGAATAGCATAATGTCTTTGAGCACTTGTTTGGGAAAGGGGGGTTTTATGCACATGTTTAGATAACTTTATTATTAGATGTGATTAACATTGCTATGATCCCTGTGACTTATGAGCCCATGGAGGGCCTACTTGTTGATGCTGCAGGACCATGCTCGACAAACAGGTACCATGGGGAGATGATTAGTTCATATCTCCATAGGGATAAAATCCCACCAGATGGATGTTGAGACCCCAGCCAGGGGCATACACATACCAGAGGCTTGCATCGGAGAGAGAGGAGGACGTTCCACTAGAGACAGCCTGGCAGGCCTGGACCTAGGGGGGTCTTGCCCTCCCACTATGATGTTGGCCTTGGAAGGCCCATGACATCACCTCTGTGACCCTTGACATCACCCAACGTTATACGAACATGATGGAGGTAGTTATGTGCCAAGTGGCACGTGTGGCAAGATCCAGAGACCTTGGGAGGCCTAATGTTTTGCTCTTGAAGGCCAACATTTCACCTAGAAGGTCCAACATCACCCTAGAAGGGAATGACATCACCTCTCTTGCTTGATTTAGGGTTTAATTTGTCAATTTTATGTAAAAAATTGGATATTACATGTAAACTGGCCATGTCAGCCTTTTTGACCTAATTTTTTAATTAAAAGTCATTGTAACTGTATAAATAAGGGTTTTTCCCTTGTATTTTTTCATCATCTTTCACTCACACGAGTGAGGTCTGAAATTTGTGCCCTACTTAGGGTTTATTGGATGAAATTTTAGGCACACTTCTTGGAGGAGGCTAAATTCAGTGTTTCTTGGCATTTTTCTTGGTGGAAAATCTTAAATTAGGCTTATTGCTAGATTATTCTTGGTGGATGTAAGTGAATTTATGCAATCCTTCTTTGCTTTGAATGGTTATGGTACATTTACTTTGCATTTATTCCAAGATTATGAAATTGCTAGTTTAAAACCCTAGGAGAACAAGCACATGTTATTGTCCTTGTCTTAACAATTTTTCACCGACTAGATTGTGCTAGAAACCCTACCTTTAAAGCATTGTACTAGAGCCCTGTCATTGCAACAATCTAGTATCATTTGCTTCATCAAGCCATTACTTATTTCAAGCTTGAGCTAAAGAATAAGGAAAACCGCTAGGCCCTAGGGTTACCTACTCCCTAGTAACTGTTTTCCTTCTAAGGCTTGTTGATTGAGGCCTTGGGTTACCAACACATTAATCATCATCCTTCTTGGTCCTTAGCTCTCATATTTTCATTTGTTTCCTTCAAGTTTGTTGCTGCAAAGTGACTCCATTAGCCCTAAAAGGCACTGATTTAAACCTTAAATTTGATTGATTGATGAAACCGACCCTTAAATCTTTTACCTCAAGCAACCTACTAACCTTTCCTAACCCTAGATTAGGCTAATTCACTAACCTTCTGGCCATTGTTACAAAAGTAAGCTACATGCATTTATTACAACAGTAAAATCACTTAAAAGCAATTGCAAAAGTTGATTTTTACATTGCCTAATTAGCTTCTGACAACTGCTAGTACATTGTTATTATTGGGTTATGATTTTTGGTCACTATGAAGCTCTTTTAAGGCATTTGTTGTGAAGCTATTATCTTGTATACATGGCTGTTGTAAAATTTTGTTTTCTTCATCTAGCATCAACTTATCGCTTGTATTGACAAGTCCAAGGTTTATGAAGCACTAACATCAAAATTGTACTTGCAAAAGATATCATTTTCTTGTTGCTTTGTTCTGGGCAGGTACATCTAAGCATACCATTGCTTCATTGATTCAAACTTTGGGACTTTCTGATTAGTGTGACTTGTGAGAGGGGATACCTTTTATTGATACTTTACCCTTTACCTTCTCAAACCCCCGGGTCACCAGGGACATCTCCCCTGGGTTATCAACCCTAAATAGAAAGATGTATCTTATTAAGGTGACAGTGATAGGATAACCTCTTGTTACGCCAATTTGCCTTTCCTTAGCTTTTCCCTTCAAGACAAATACAAATTGCGTGATAACAATACCAATTATCAAAATAAACAATAGAGGATTAGGTTGTTTTGTTCTTCCTTATGATTTCCCGCACTGAAAATAATGTTGTCTCTTACGACTTTGTATGTTCTGTTGAAATTTCACACGCTTGGACACTTAACCATATGACCTTGTAACTCATTTTTATAATAATGAACTATGAATAAACTTGGTTCCGTATATGCCAGTAAAGTAACTTGGTTCTTTATATGCAAGTAAAGGACACAAATAATAGAAAATAATGTTGTTTTGTTATTCCAACAATTCATTTTAAAAAAGACAAACTTTGAAAAACATGGTTTGGTTTCTTACATGCCAGTAAAGTAACTTGGTTATTTATATGCAAGTAAACTACACAGATAATAGAAAATAGTGTTGTTTTTTTATTTCGACAGTTTATTTAAAAATAAATAAAACTCCGAAAAAACATGGTCTGACCGCATACCAATCTACCTTCTCAAAAGATTATGTTGTCCACTTCTCACCTGAATCCTAAGGACTTTTCACCTGTATCTTGAGTGCTATGACCAAGCCATAGCACGTGGTCAACCTCTTCAATTATATAGTCTATAGTGTAGGAAAATCATGAAACTATGCCTTATGTTTATGAAAATCGAAGTTGGAGTGAGCCGAGTAAATATAGACTACTAGTTTATGTGTTTTCATGTTTTTGAAACATCTAAGAACTTCTGTAAATGGTGTTCATTATTGAAAGTTGTCATGTATTACTTGGAAGGCAATTGTGAATTGTTAGTCTTTGCCACCTACATAAACATATCTTTATAAATATTGTGCACTTAGAAAACATTTCAAGAGTGTGTTATTTAATAAACTAATACTTTGACGGCCGTGCAATAATATTTTAAAGAGTGCGCTCTCATCAAATTGTTCAACCTTCCAGTTCTTATTTTTTCCAAGTGCTAAATGATATTTCTAGAAGTGAAATAATATTTTATCAACCCAAAGATTGATATTCCCCAACATTGATATTTTGTCTTCATGGGCAGTTTTGGAATAGATTAATCTTTTGCCTTCGTGTGCAGCTGGAGATGTTTTATCTTTGGGAGTCTATGCGCCTTCAAATTTCTTCTATGTACACATGTTTTTGTGTTTTGCATTGAGTTCCATTATAACATTAGTAAAATCAGAAACAAGCTTATCATATGTTATTGTTGGGAAGTAAAGTTACATATGCTATGGTTGGAGAATAAGTTACATATACTCTTTTTGAGCATGTCCCATCACCTGGTTTGTGCTTTTAGTTCTAGGGAAATAAATTTACATATGCTATGGTTGGAAAATAAAGTTGCATACA
Source organism: Picea abies (assembly GCA_900067695.1). Lineage (NCBI taxonomy): Eukaryota > Viridiplantae > Streptophyta > Pinopsida > Pinales > Pinaceae > Picea > Picea abies. The sequence continues at coordinate 3,908 of CBVK0100805665.1, forward strand.
CCATGGTTTGTGCTTTTAGTTCTTATTTTTACAAATATAATTATTTTGATTAAAAGCATTGAATTACTATATTTCAAAATGCCTCGTTGGTCTTTGTTAAATTCATGAATCCATGATTTTCCTGGTCTCTCTACCTGTCCCATAAGTATTTTTTTTTTAAATTATTCCTCCCTTAAGTTTCTTCGTTGTTATACTGTTGCTTGGATTATCTCTTGCTCTAAGAGCTCTATCATCTACATGTGTTCCAGTTGTTGTTGAAGCGACCAACAAAGATTGCAGGTACCCACCATTCTACACTAATATGTGCAGCCCGCGAAAATCTTCCATCATCATCATCTCCTTCATTGACAATCCTCCCTTCATGGCATTTGGAGGCAGCTAGAGCAATTTTATTATGTGGATCTTAAAAAACATTGTTGTATATAGTTTGAAACCATTCACAAAAGTGAAAATATATTTCCATGCACTTATTCCTAATTAAGTTTTAGATACTGTAACTTATAGTAATAGTAAATTAGGGGACTAACCTCAGGGATGTAGGCCATTCAGATCGATGCGACAAGTGCTTTGGCAAAAACTGTTGATGGTGTCTCTCCATTCCATCACTTGTGAGTTGTTAAAAATGGAGCCTAGATCAATCCATAATTGATGAGGGTAGTGGAATGAAAGGTTAAAACACTTCATCTTCTCTTTTTGTATTTTGTTAAATCTACCAGCCACTTCCATCATTTTGTCCATCGTCATCACTGGAATTCGATCATTTATTGGCACTTGAATAATAATCATCATATAATAGAATCCAATTATTCACAATTATAATTTCATGGAGCATACAATAGAGGATTTCATCTAGGAAAGGAACATTGTAATTATCTTAGATTTCAATATTTTGAAACTACATCGTCATTTTACCATTTTTTCCCTTCATACTTGAAACATTATTGGAGTTTTTACATTAAGAATGATTTAATGATCATTTGAAAAAACATCGCGCCATAAGAGTTTTCCTCCGAAAATGTTCACTTACATTCTAAAAAATCTAAACCTAGATGTGAAAAAAAGTACAAATGGAAGAACAATAAGCATCTTATTATTAGCACAACTACTATTTAACATGCAAAAAGTATCCACGTGTTTGTTAGCATCCACCCAACCAACCACATTTTCAAATGCGCTAGGGTTCATCCTCTTAGACGTGAGAGAAGAGTCTGAGTATTTCAGGTCGGTTCTGTATCTCACCCATGCATAATCTCTCATGCATGTGATATGTAGAGGAACTACTAAGAGCCAAAACCAACAACAAACGTGGATCCAACATATTCAACAACAACAACATCACACATATAAAATGTAGTATCGACAAAGCCATTTGTTTCAGTTGTTTATTCGGTTGAAGCAGGACCAATATGATTTTAGAATTAATGGGGAATTATGATGGAAAGAGGAGAACTCGTAGGGTGCAATGGTACAACGCTATCAAACAAATCCTGGGCTATTTTAAGTAATGGATGCACAATGAAAGAATCATTCTTAGTGCTGAAATATTAGGGGACGACTAGAGATAAGAGGTTTCATGACAATCCAACAGATACTTGTTTCTCCATATTGAACCAACCTGAATATCGGCCATTTGATTTCAGCTATCACCAAACATCTACAATTTTTTGTTTTAATTTCCCTAGAGGTAGAAATTCAGAAGGACCTAGAGGGACTTGGAAAAATTAATGAAAGTGTTGAAGCCTCGGCTTATCTAGCATGACTTCCCAAGTTGATCTTGCTCCAACAACCATCATAAGGACGAAGCCGATCCATGAACCCATTGGACAAGAGAACACCATTAAAATTTAGTACAAATTGGTGATAGATGATGCAAAATCTAAGATCATTGGCATACATGGCAGGATCTGGAAAACCTATGCTTCTCAGAACACTCTTCCAATGCGAAAAGGTGAGCAATCAATTTAGCTATGGATTATTTCTTTGGCTCACTGTTTCTCAGAATCCATTGACACTCCGGTGATATAACAAACAATTTCCTAAGTAAGGGGTAGAGACAGTCGAGCCACATGAAATGCTTATGGGTAGGGACGGACGAACAACTGATCTAACCACATGAAACACTACAGGAAATGCTTATGGGTAGGGATGGATGAATAGATGATCTAACCATAGGAAACGCTACAGGAAATGATTATAGTGTTGAAGGAGGTAAGTATTGTGTAATTTTTTTTCCATGGGCCAAAATATTACTGTAAAATTAAAGGGGATTCTTATATACTTAATATGAAATGCATGCAAATATGAAATGCATGCATAAATAAAGAATACATATCAGCATAGAGAGATAGATAACCACACAGAGGTATCGAAAAACCATTTCTACACCCTGAGGAAATTTGAGAATTTGATGATGTTTACTGGAACAAATGAAGAAGAGAAAATGAGGTAAGTACTCTGTAAAAAAACATTTCACGAGCTAGAAATTTACCATATTCACATATGAAAATATATATTTCAAAATGATAAAATTTACCATAGTTAGGATCAACAAACTTTTACAATGTAAAGAGGATGCAAAGGAAAACTCTATTAGAGGGGTCATATGCAAAGCTAGACAAGATTACATAGTTCTAGGTAAAGATCAACCAACAACAATTATTCAAGTAAAGGTCAACCAACAACTGTTGAAGCAAAGTGATAAGCACCCCTCATCTTTTCCTGTACCGGTGTCTCTTTGCCAGGATCTAGATATAGTTCCAATTCTCCTTCAAGTGATTATAAATCAATATGTTGATTCACTTGCTTTCCTCCATTGACGGACATGAATTTTTTGTGGACTCCATCTCTATCATTGTGCACATGTAATGGACGTAACAAACAACTATGCCATAAATATGTAATAAACAAACAAAGGGTAAGGATAAACATTAAATGTTAGATGAATTAACGCTAACCACAAGTCTAGCATTAATTGACCTCACTATTATCTAGTGGAAATAGTGTAAATATATCATCAATTTGCCAAAGTTTATTTCGTAGAAATTGTCCTTTGCCTAGATATGACCTCAAATAAGACCTCCAACTTCAAACTTTGGTTTAAAAATCAAATGTGAATGTTGGTTTAAAAATCAAATGTGAACGTTGAAATTGTATAAGTTTACGATAACTTTGGGTTAAACAACAAAAACTCATTGGTTTGTCTGCAGGGTTAATACAAATGCTGTGAATTGATTACTATAGTCCATGCTGCCCTAAGGGTAGGGACTAATAAGAGGATTTATTTGTTATGAGCCCCCACTCATCACTTTTTTAACCCTAAACCTTCCAAAATGGTCTATAAAAGGATTAGTTTGTAAAAACATTTGAAAGAATTTGCCTTTATCTGGGTGGGGGAAAACATTTTCAATCTTTATATGAAATGCATTAATTTTTCAAAAAATTGCCTTTGTTATCAATGCCCAAATAAAAAAATCTAGGACTACCCACTTATTGACCAATTAGAATCCTCGATTGTTCTTGGTAACTAAGTTGCACAATCTTATGTTGAATTAGCTTTTTAACCTAACAATAACTAGGATGAAGGATGGGTTCAAGTTGTTCACAAGAATACTCAACAAAGGGAAGTTGCAACACCAAATCCATATAATCCTAAGTCAATTACGACCAATATTCTAAAACATATGAATCCATGCCCTCTATTATGGGAAAGGAGGGGGTGCAACCCTCTTCAACATAGGAGGGTTCACTCTCTACCTGTATTTGTAAACCCCAAGGTGGTTTCTACTCCTAGGATTTCTAGAAAAAACCTAAACTTCATATCTTGGAGGACTAACTCCATGATTAAAGTTGAAAGGCCTAACAACCTCAAATTCACATGAACTCTTGATTGAACTAAATGATATTGTGGATGAGGATAATATATTGGAATTAATTTTTACCATTCCCAAATGAAGGTAGCATCAAGGAATGTTTGGTGCCTCACATGATCCGAACTTAGTGTTAAATGCTTCATTCTAATAACTTGGATTCAAACTTCTCAATTTCTTGCAATTGCCTTTAAAATTGGATTAATTAATTAAAAATCAACATTTAAAGATTGAACATTAAAACCAGAACTGAAATAACACAAGAAAAACTTAGCAAATTATTAATAGAGTTCACCCATATGTGCTACGTCTCTGAGTCTGCTTCAATTGATGGATTGATCCATTCATAATGATGCAAAGTACACCATTTCACCTCTTTACATCAAACAATGGATTTCAATATGAAAAAACAATCTCTAATGTCCTTTGGGAAGATAACAATGGCTTCTTCCTGCATTAAATGAACTTAGGATTTCTTATTTTCCCAATGAAGGGGATTTTTGCTCCTGATCTCCTTACTAGACTAGACAGATTTGTCCTTGTTTCCACCGTAGGGTCCCACGATGGTTTGGAGCACTATGTGAAATCTGTTTATCTACCCAAAGCAATGTTGGTTCATGGTGCTACTCGAACGATTGTTAGGATCCCCATGACATACTTCCTACTGCTATCAAACTTGTGGGGCTTGATTCTTGTCAAGAGCCATCGCAAGATATCTTTATTCTCACACACAAACTCTCACTCTGTGTGGTATACATCAATCATTGATCCAGATTTAGGAGCGGAACGAACTGATTAATAGACTGGATACAATAAACACATAGATATGAAGAACAACACAGATATCCAGTGAACAATATCTTCTATTGAATAAATAAAATAGGTTGAAAATGTAAAACTGCAAAACTGAAACACTTGCTCGAATGGTGGTAGCTATCTCTGAGAAGAGATGTGGCTGCTACATGCATCTATCTGAGAAAAATCATTACAATGAGGCTCCAGATGCCTTTTTGATATTACTCATGAATGTCAAAATCCTAGACATCCAAAAACCTAACCATAGAAGATGAAACACCAAAAGTCATGTGGGCCCCTATAGGTAAGTTGGTACCTCAACTTCTCGGGGTTGTAACATTTGCATACGACCTCTGTTTTAGGCACATGATAGCCTGTTGGAAAGGTATTTTAGATAAGTACACATTACGCCATCAAAATCTAACTCCAAATACAATTTGACTATGGCGAGCCAAAAAAACACTATTTAGGGCTCCAAAATGGCCTTGGAAGTACAACAATATGTGTTGACATGAAAACATACAAAATAAGCTAGTTGGATTAGGTGAGAGGCCACCAGTATCCACTTGGAATATGTGTAGGGCTTCAGATAGCCCCAGAAGTGTAGAACCCACAATTATAAAGAAATATAGAAGAATGTGTTGAACTAAAAACAAACAAGAGGAGCCATTTGGAATAGGTCGGTGGCCACCAATATCCACCTAGATCAATCCTCCCCCCTTAGGAAGCAATGGTCTTCATTGCGTTGAGTTCCCCCATCATATGAGGAAAATTCTGTTGGATTTGGCCCTAGGTGAACCAGTTGCCTTGGTGGAGGAGTTTCCCTGCCTTGACAACCCAATAAAGCTAGATCCTCTACTTGCGAGTGCCCTTGACCTGTGTGTCCACTATATGATCAATGGATGCTTATTCCATGCAGTCAGGGTTGAGCATTGTTGGTGTCAACTATTCTGTGATCTTTTAGGTGTCCAATAATGGTGGAAAATATGGCTGAAGGAGGTCCACATTGAACACTGAGTGCAGGCCAAGGAAGGGTGGAGTGTTGAGCTCAAAAGCATTACTACCCACAACCTTGGTGATAGTGTAAGGCCCATAGAGAAGTGGGAAGAGATTTTGATGTTTCCCTGTGAGATGCTCCTTCTGCAAATGTAACCAAACTTTGTCTCCAACCTGAAACTGGTGCAGTACCCTGTGTTGATCATGGCACTGCTTGTACTTAGCATTGGATTTTTGCAAAATCTCCTAGACTTGTTGGTGGATGTGCTGAAACCGCTCAATGAATCTAGTGGCTTTGACAATCTCAGACTAAACATGGGAAGAATCTGTCTATGTGGTGGCAAGAGGTCATGCATCATCAATGGGACCCAAGGGTTGGAATCCCAACCCCACCTAAAATGGGATATGTTTGGTGGAGCTATGGAGAGCCCTGTTGTAACTATGTTGAACATAGGGGAGACTCTCATCCCATGTACGTGGATGCTTATAATAGTACATGCATAGGATGTGCACAATCATCTGATTGATGACCTCCGTTTGGCCGTCTGTTTGGGGGTGGAAAGAAGTGGATTTAGTGATCTTGGTGTCCAACAGTGACCAGAGACTCGACCAAAATGTGTGGAGGAACTTGTTGTCTCGGTCAGAGATGATGGTATTTGGTATTCCATAACGGACCCACACTCATTCAAAGAAGAGCTTGGCAGTATCTGCCAATGTGGTATTCTTATTGCAGGCTGTGAGGATGGCCATCTTCGAAAACCGATTAACAACCACAAATACATAGTCATTGCCTTGCTTGGTGGATGAAAGGACAAACATGTAATCCATTGAGATGGATTTCCAAGGCTTCTCGGGAGTAGGAAGAGGGGTGTATAAGCCTTGCTTCTTGATGGTTGGCTTGAAAATGGCACAGGCAATGCAAGATCTGATATACTTGCTGACGTCCTGTAATGACCACAATTTTCTCCACGCCAAAATGTTCTTCCATCCAACTGTAGTGGGATTCCCAAATCATCTTTTCACGCTCGCTTGTAGGAACACAAAGATGAACGAGATGGCATAATAGTCTGTCCTGAATGTGAAAATCGATGACAGTCACGTCTGTACCCAAGAGCTGATAGGTGGTGGAAAAGTCCGGATCTTGTTGATAAAGTTGGGGCCACTTAGATGCCTCATGTCCACAGGAATGGAGCATAGTGGTGAGGGCAGCCACAGGAGATCGACTGAGGCGGTCAACGACATGATTTGAGATCGCTCTCTTATAATTGATGTTGATATTGAACTGCTGTAGGTAGGTGGACCACTTCTGATGGCAACCATTCTGCAATTTCCCATGTGTCTGTATGAATTGCAGAGGCTTGTGATCAGTGTGGATGATCGTCTCCTTTCCCAGAATGTAATGTTTCCATTGACAATAGGCTTGTACAATGGAATACATATATTTTTCATAGGTGGGGTATTTCCGGATAGTATCTGAGAGTGTCTCACTATGGTATGCCACTGGATGACCATGCTGAGTGAGAATTGTGCTACAACATAGTTAGATGCATCAGTCTCAATCTTGAACAGTTGCTGCAGATCAAAAAAGGAGAGTATTGGAGTTGAGCATAAGCGATACTTCAGATCATCGAATGCTCATTGTTGTTCCTTCCCCCACACAAAATTTTCCCTACCACCACCCTTGGTCACTTGGCTGAGGGCCCATGCAATATGGGATAATCCCAACACGAACCGTTGGTAGAAGTTGGCCAGTTCCAAGAAGCTTCGAATCTCGGTTAGTGTGGTCGGGGCTGGCTAGTCACAGATGAATTGGATCTTAGCTGGATCAACATATACCCCATTCTCATCAACAATGTAGCCCAAGTATTGGACCCTGTTCATGCCAAAAGAGCATTTTTCCAAGTTGGCATATAGCTTGTGCTGCCGCAGAGTGCTCAAAACCTGGTGAATATGCCGCATGTGCTCCTCCCACGTTCTGTGGAAGATGAGGATGTCATCCAAATATACCACCACAAAAGAGTTGGTGAAGGGTCTATATACCACCACAAAAGAGTTGGTGAAGGGTCTCAATACATCATCCATCAACTGCATGAAATTGGATGGTGCATTGATAAGCCAAAGGGCATGACCAACCATTCAAAGAGACCTTCTTTATATTTAAAGGTTGTCTTCCATACATCAGTTGGTTTGATGGGAACCTGGTGGTAGCCATACTTTAGGTCAATCTTGGTGAATAAATTTTCCCCCTTGAGTTGGTCAAGAAGGTCATCAATCCTAGGAATTGGGTATCGGTTCCTAACTGTGATTTTGTTTAAGGCTCTGTAATCAATGCAGAGTCGCCAAGTCCAATCCTTCTTTTGCACCAGTACGATCAGGCTTCTGCAAGGGGAGGAGATGGGTCTGATGTGCCCCTTTTGAAGAAGCTCCTGGATCTGATGCCTGATTTCATCATTTTCCATCAGCGAGTGATGACAGACTAGTCCATTAGGTAGAGGTGCACCGAGAGTCAGATAAATTGAATGCTTGACTTGGCAGTGCATCGGTACCCCGGTGGGTGAGGAGAAGATGTCTCTATATTCTTCCACGATCCCGTCCACTTGCTTCTGCTGCAAAGAGATGCTTTATGTACATGCCATAGATGTGGAAACAAACTTCTACTTACTGTGAGCATGGATCACATATAAGACGAACTCCCCGGTTTGTGAAATGACCTTACTACATTGCTTAGCAGAGATTAAAGAAATAGCGGTAGGCGGTGCTACCTCTGGTATCCTGTACAATTGTCTACCCAAAGTAATAATAACACTGCGGGGTCTAGACTCATACACAACATGACACTTCCAAAAATATGGTTGTCCTAAAAGAACATAAAAAAATTCAAGGGGATAAATATCACATAATACCTCATCTTTGAAAGGTTGGATGTCGTAGGAAAGATGGCATTGTTGGATGACACATAGATCTCTTCCTTGGCGAAGCCAACTGATGGATTAGGGATGCGGGTGTGGTGTCATTGGCAAGTCCAACCGCTTGATGACCTCTACTGAAATCGGGTTCTTCTAACTACCGCTATCAACAATGAAATGAAGCGGAGCCCCCTTTACCCACATCTGTGAGTGAAAGAGGCGTTCCCCTTCCTCCGATTCTTCTGGTTCGCTTGGCTGGACTTTGGTGGTAGTGATTGTGGCACTGGGCTCAACATTGATGATATGCTTCCCTCCTTTGGTATTTGATTAAGAATCAAAATCAACCTCTGACTCGGAAGCTTTTAGCTCAACCACAAGTGACTGCTTGGAGTGACATTCTTTAGTGTTGTGCCAAGAGCTTTTACGGTACTCACACCATTTTATCGTGTCCTTCTTCATCTTCTCATTGCCCTTATTTTTCTGTGACTTGGACTGATTGTCCCTTGTTGTGTGGGTTGGGGCCGCCTTTGCACTGCTTCGGCTGTGAGGAGTTTGCATATCCAAACTCTCGCCTCTTCTGCTTAAATTTCTGCTCAATCTTGCCAGCGTATCTATAAGCTGTACCCAATGAGGTGATGTACAAAAAATCCATTTCTATTTGGATGTATCTATGAAAATAACCACGGTATTTGAGCACCAGATGTCGCTCAGAGTCTTTGATACCCAGTTTGTTGCCTAGGGTGTGGAAAGTATTGGTGAAATTTGGTACTGTCTGGTCCCTTTCTTGACGCAGGGTGGTCCATCTGGTGTATATTGGTTCTCATAGCTTCCACCAGGGTAGTACTGTTCTTTAATGGCATCCTGGAAGGAATCCCATGTGGGGGAAACCACAAATATTGTAGATTCCTCTATGGACCTTTTCTTAGAGTAAGTGTCCCATCAGTCGTTAACATGGGGGACGACCTTGAGGAGTGAAAAAGTAATATTTTCCCTATCGAAAAAATGGTGGACCGAAAAATACCCTTCGAGCAAATTAAACCATTTATCTACAACATCCGTATCTATTAGTCCTTCAAATAATGGAATACAAAAATTTACCTATACCTTGAAGGGGGTTGCATGGCCACTTGATGAAGATGCTTCTCCTGTGGGTAGCCGCTGAAGTCTGCGCAAAGTTGTCCATCATTTCGTTCCTTTGTCGTGCAAGGGATTCTTCAAGCAACATTTTAAAAGGATCTCCTGCTCCATCATCTTTCTTTTCATCTCCCATGGGCTGTTTTTGGGCTCTACGTGACCGATATTGCAATGGATTGATTGGTTTGAGTCCCAACTTCTTGTACCCAGATCTTGTCGGGGACATGCACGAAGAAAAATAAATGCAGAGAAGACCACTCTCGTACCATTGATCTGGATTTAGGAGTGGAACAAACTGATTAACATACTGAATATAATAAACATAGAGATATGAAGAACAACACATATATCCAGTAAACAATATCTTATATTGAATAAATGAAATAGGTTGGAACTGTAAAACTACAGAACTGAAACACTTGCTCAAATGGTGGTAGCTATCTCTGAGAAGAGATGTGGTTGCTATGTGCATCTGTCTGAGAAGAATGATTACAATGAGGCTCCAGAGGCATTTTTGATATTACTCATGAATTCCAAACCCTATACATCAAAAAACCTAACCCTAGAAGGTGAAATGCCAAAAGTCATGTGGGCCCCTATGGGTAAGTTGGTACCTCAACTTCCCGGGGTCGTAACTTTTGCATACGACCTCCATTTTAGGCACATGATAGATCGTTGGAAAGGTATTTCAGATAACTACACGTTACACCATCAAAATTTGTCTGTGTCTATAGTTTGATTTTGGCGAGCCAAAAAACACTATTTAGGGCTCCAAAACGGCTCTAGAAGTACAACAAGATGTGTTGACATGAAAACATACAACATAATCCTGTTGGATTAGGTGTGAGGCCACTAGTATCCACCTGAAATATGTGTAGGGCTTCAAACAACCCCATAAGTGTAGAACCCACAATTACAAAGAAGTACAGAAGAACGTGTTGAACTAAAAACAGACAAGAGGGGCTAGTTGGAATAGGTGGGTGGCCACCAATATCCACTTGGATCAATCATGTTCTCAATCACGAACAAAGTATTGTAGACTTCCCTTCTCTACTAAACGTGTACAATATATATGGGTAAATGGAAGTGGATGGATCATTAGAGATCTCACATGAGGTGGAAACTTCCCCACCTAACTCAATGTGTTGTCCATGACATATAGGTAGATGGAAAGGGATGTGCCAAAATAGATCTTGCCTCATTTGTAAGCTTCCCCACTAAAATCAACATGTCATTTAATACTGTTTTCCATTTTTTACACTTTGTTGAAATGACATTCCTAAGATCTATGTAAAACCAACCCATTGTCAAAATCACACTACCTAAGCACACAAAGTTATAGGAGAAACCAAACAATCCATTTTTGATATCATTCAAACCAACCAAATATTTTTATGTGGATCTGGAAGTTTCCAACATCATCATGCTCAAGATTTGGGCACCGTGTTAAAGCCATGTGGTGGCTTGGACATCTTTTGCAAATATTTGAGTCCATCAGATTGGTTGTGGGTATCCTCTTGGATCACTCCTTCCCACTAAAAATATTTTGGACCACCAAAAGTCTAGTTTCATTCAAAGAATAAGTGAGGGTACAACTCCCTCTCTTTACTGGTTTTCAACCATCATGCTTTACTTGCATGCAATTCTTTTAGACCCACACAAAGGTACTCCACATCACCTCTTTGATAAGTCATCAACGCCCTGTCAAGAATAACATCTTGCTGCAACCGATCAAGATATTTTAGTAGAAAAATAATCAACAGAAGGAACTTGAACATTCTCACCTTGATCCATGATCATAGGAGGATCATATAGTTTCAAGTTTTCAACATTAACCATGGAATACATATACATATATGGAGGTAAATCCAACTAAAAGCATTGTCACCATTCTTTTCCAAAATTTTAAATGGACCATACCTGATTAGCTTGGTCTTTTTACCTTCACCTTTGAGGTGTTCTTTGCTAATGTATAGCAAAAATTGATCACCAACTTGGAAGTGATGATAAACCTAATGCTTGTCATTCCTAGACATATACTTGGCTTGGCTCTTTTTCTAATTTTTCTTGTACCACTTGATGAAGCAATTGGGTCTTCTAGATGAACTTATTGGCGTTGTTTGCATCATTACATCCATACACCATTGAATATTACCCAAGAGTGAATTCCAGAGGAGACTTAGGCAAATAACCAAAACATGTTTCAAAAAGAGACCTTTGTGTAGAAGAATGTATGCCACAATTATAGGCATGTTGTACATAATAAAAATGTTCATCCCAAAGCTTAGAACACTTATTAAAATATCCTCAGAGTAAGTGATGTAGGAGAAAAACCACCCCAAGTCAAAGTGGAAATTCGTGAACCTTCCAGAAGATGTAGTGTGGCCAAGAAGACGAGATTTCCTCGTATTTGATTGAATTTGTTGTATATTGTTATGTAATTTTGTCTTTTGAGTATCTAGTTAACAATTCTAGGAGGGAATCATGGATATGAGATGATCCACAATATCATAAATATCTTATTTATGTGTATCCCATGGGCATTGTGAAGAGGGAGGACCAATACAATGTAACATTGGGTCGAAAAGGGCTCCAGGCCAGAGAGTCCATGTTCTTTGTAACATTCGAGCTCGATTTAATGAAACAACGTATTTTTTTGTGTAACTTCGTGTTGCTTAATGTGTGTTCCCCTGTGTGTGAACACGTGTGTGTGAGAGAATCATATTGCAGGTTTGAAGACTATGAGATAGTGTCATATTCTAGCAAGGAAAGAGATCGATCGTCAATCACTGAAAGGATTGACAATGATATATTGTTAAGCGATATCATGTAAAAGGGATATCCAACCATCCATCCACAGAGAATATCAATGGTTGTTGATGAAAGCGTATCGATAAAGTACGAGGAGTTTAGTATAAGGAGGTCCGACAGACGTGGCATAAGTGGAATGATGAGGAATAAATCGTGACCGTTAGATCAAGGTCAAGTTAAGTCCTAACCTTTGGATCAATATCATAGTAAATTCCTCACTACACGTAGCCGAAGAATCATGACAATTAGATCCAGATCCAGATCAACGATCCTCATTACAGTGGATCACAGACAACAGAGGTTTTAAATTATTGGAGGGCCTAAAAGTTCTGAGGTCTCGATGATGAAAAACATCAGAGTGACATAAGAACTTCCATTTAGAAAGTGACATGTGGAGACCGTCCCATGACATATGGTTTCCATGGTAAACCTTGGAGTATATATCAACGATGGAGATTAGATATTCGACATGGGACATCAATGGTTCTCCTTACGATGGACTGTTACCATCAGGAGTTTTGTGTTGGAGGTTGTAAAAAGTCCCGACATCACATTGAGACTGAGATACGTCAGGTTGACATCAGATCCTTGTGAGAGAGTGAGTAGATTTGTAGTATTCTAGAGCAAGGATTGATTAGAAGAGTTTCCGTAGGAGTGAACCAGGAGAATACCAAAACACTGAGCTCAAGAGCTAAGCTTAGTGAGGTATTGTGTAGTAGGGTGAAACAAACTTCTTACTACATAGGCTTTGTTGTAGCTCGCTGACTGAGCATTAGAGAAGCTCAATGATGCATGAGGAAAAGGCAGACTAGAGAGTGAATATGGAAGCAACACATGAAGACACATGATCAAGAGATCATGAAAATTTTCAACCCTGGGAGTTTAATGCAAGAGAAAAGCCACCCCAAGTCAAAGTGGAAATTTGTGAACCTTCCAAAAGGCGCAACGTGGACAAGAAGATGATATTACATCGTATTTGATTGAGTTTGTTGTATATTTTTATGTAATTTTCTCTTTTGAGCATCTAGTAAATGATTCTAGGAAGGAATCATGGATTTGAGATGATCCACGATATCATAATTCTCTTATTTATGTGTATCTTTCTGGCATTGTGAAGAGGGAGGGCTAGTAAATTGTAACACGAGGTCGAAAAAGGCGCTAGGCTAGAGAGGTCGTGTGATTTGTAACAATTGAGCTTGATTTAATGAAACAATGTATTTTGTTGTGTACCTTCGTGTTACTTAATGCATGTGCTCTATGTGTAAACCTATGCGTGTGAGAATCATATTGCAGGTCTGAAGACTGTGAGACAATGTCATATTCTAGTGAGGAAAGAGATCAACTGTCAATCACTGAAAGGATCGACGATGACCTATTGTGAAGCAATATCATGTAAAGGGGAGATCCAACTGTCCATCCACTAAGAAGATCGATGATTGTTGATGAAATCATATCAAAAAAGTATGAGGAGTTTAGTACAAGGAGGTTCGACACATGTGGCATAAGTGGAATGGAGAGGAAGAACTCATGATCATTGGATCAATGTCAAGTTAAGTCCTGACCTTTGGTCAAGATCATAGTAAATTCCTCACTACACGCAACTAGAGAATCATGATCGCTCAATCTAGATCCAGATCAATGATCCTCATTACAGTGGTTTACGGACAACGAAGGTTTTAAAGTATTGGAGGGCCTAAAAATTTTGAGGTCTCGATGATGAAAAATGTTAGAGTGTCGTAAGAACTTCCATTTAGGAAGTGACATGTGGAGACCTGGTCCCATGAAATATGGTTTCCATGGTAAACCTTGGAGTATAGATCGACGACGTAGATTAGATATTTAACATGGGAGATCAACGATTATCCTTACAACGGACTGTGACCATCGAGATTTTTGTGTTGGAGGCTGTAAAAATTCTCAACGTCCTTGTCGAGACCGAGATATGTTAGGTTGACGTTAGATCCCCACTCAGGAGATGACATGCGAAAACAAGGTTCCGAATGACATCAAGTTTCGTGGTGGCCCCACGATTTGTATTGAGTTTAATTAAGGATAGAGAAATGGTCCAGAAAGGATCCAAGATCTAGATCAATGATGGACATTATATCACCCCATTTTTGTTGATCATTGATCAACTTCGGGATCAATGATCCAGTTTGATCGCGTACTTCCGCGGGGTTTGTTAGCTTGTGTTTATAGCCACTATTAAATGGAGCTAGTGCGAGTTGAGATAAATGTTGGGGTTAAGACCAAAGTCATAGCCCTTGGCACATGGGAAGTATGGAGTGTCAGATTTCCAAAGGTCTTATGATGGATAGTGAGCGTCGAAAGTAGAAATGCCAAGGTGCTAGGAGAGGGACGAAGAACTGTACGAGGCTCATGAATTTCCTATGAACTTCATAGAGATGAGTTATGAAGGAAATGCGGGGATTATGGGGAGATCAAATGTGAACCAGGGTGCTGCCATGGACTTGTTGAGTCCATATCATGGGCCAAAGAACCCACAAGTCCGAGGATCGAAATCAATGATCCTAAGGAACCCTGATTATTAGTCTTATCAAATAAGTATCAGGGAACAAATTCTGGTACTTATTAGTAAGTGTATCATTATCCTATTGACTACTTATGTTTGTCCATCGACCCGTGGATGAAAAAAAGTTATCTTTTGAAGCTTAGTGTCTATTAACTCCCACAAAGTTGACCAAAATTCCCTAAGAAATCGTAAGGCTTGATCAGATACAATGGATGTGGGAAAACCAAAATGAAACCAAACATGCTATAAGAACAAATGTGTAGTCCCTTATCCTCTCACATGTTTCTTACAAGGCACTAAAACACACATTTTGCTAAAACTTTCCACAACAACACATAGATAATCATGACCCTATCTGAAAATAGGAAAATCCCCTATAGAATCCATAAACACACTTTCCCATTGATGAGAAGGAATAGGAAGTGACATAAACAAACCCAATTTTATGTTAGTTGGCTTGATAGTGGCACACATCACACATCCTTTTACATATTTGGACACGGATTCATACTTATAAGGAAAGTAACAATAGTGTTGTAACTGAGTTATCATTTTACCTATACCAAAATGACCAGAAATGAGAGAAGTATGTGCTTCTATCATTACATGCACTCTTTCATCTTGTGGAATACACAATTTATTAAGATGATATAGTAATTTGTCATGTACATGGTAATCTGATTCTTCCACTTTTGTACCATGGATTAGTGTTTCATAAACATCCCTAAAATATTAATCTCTAGCATATTGTTCAATGTAAATTTCGTGAGATAATGAACTATGCTGTAAAACAATGAATGCATTAATAGAAGGTCTAGATAACATATTTGCAATTTTGTTTTGTATAACTTTCTTATAATTGATGACCAAATGGAATTGTCGCAAAAATCCCATCCCTCGAAAATGACGTGACTTTTGTAGCTTGGTTTTTTATTGGAGATACTACAAAGGTTGATGATCCTTATGGATGATTGTATCTTTTCCCATCAAATAGTGTTTCCACTTCTTCACACTGTGAACCATAACTTACAATTCTTTTTCATAAGTAGGATAATTTCTTATTGCACCAGTGAAGGTCTTAAAATGGCAACAAACTGGTTTCCTCCTCTGTATTAACAATGTTCCCATGATATAATCACTTGCATCAATTTCAATCTCAAATGGTTGTTGTAAATATGGCAATGCTAGAACTAAGAATGTACTAATGTTTACTTTTAAGATCTTGAAGGATTTTTTTTGTTTACCTCCCCATTGAAAGACCTAATTAGCACTTTTCAAAGCATGTAAAGGATATGCAATAAAATAAAAGTTAGCAATGAACGTCCACCAATACTGAACTGCCCCCAACAAGATCCTAACTTTGTTACATTATTAGAATTAGGCCACTTCATAATGGCTTCAAATTTAGAGGGATCAATCTTCAATTCACCACCCCAACTATATAGCCCAAATAAACTAAAGATGTTTCCCCAAATTCACATTTTGACATCTTTATGCACAATTTCTCCTTTTTCAAAACATCTAAGACTTCCCTAACATGCTTTACATGATCTTTCCAACTTTTACTGAAAATCAATATATCATTTAAGTAGAATATTACAAAATCATCTACATATGGCTTAAATACATCATTCATAACCCACAACATAGTTACCAACTTAACAAGAACTCTACAAAGTTCTTGTTTTTTTTGGGGGGGTCACATTTTTTACCCCGTTTTTAAAATGGTGCTACCGGTAGCACCCCCCCTCCCCTTTTAGATGGTTTTTTGATATTTTAAATTTTTTGATCCACAATGTTTCCACATTATTTTTTTAAATGCTTATTTTTCATCTATTTTCAAAATTTTCTAATTTTTTTTATTCAACGATGTTTTTAGTCATTTTTCTATGCTTCTTTCAATCTTAAAAATATTTTTTACCATTTACTTTTTTGAAGTTACGATTTTTTATATAATTGTGTCTCCTTAATTAATTTATTGTTCCATACTTTTAAAATATAGTGGAAAACAACATTTTTAACACACTGTTTACCTTTACTTCAATACATAGAAAATAATTGTAGTTAAATAACATTATTTTTGAATATTTAGGAAAAAAAATATACATTTTACAGCCACATATACTAAAAAACCTATACATTTTGGTACCTATTCGTTTAAAATAACATTCCAAATAAAGCATTTTTATGGGCATAATTGAACAAAAAAAGTGAAAATTTTATAAAAAAAAAAAAAAACATTTTTCCATATTTTTATACATTTGAAGTAAAAAAAATGACAATGTTTGATAAAATTTTCCATGGTATACTGATTCACATACAAATAAAAGGAAAAAGAAAACAATAAAAAGATTCATCATAAAACAACAATAGATACATATTCATTCTTATTTAAAAATCTGAAAGTCAAAACATTACAGTTATAGCTCATAAAAAAATTGCAAAAATGAGCATCATCTTCAAGGGCATCTTAAAACTAATCAACAATATCATATATCCCAAATTCATTATTCTCAACAGACACATTATCATCTTCTTCGACATCATTTTGTGCTTCCATTGTGTCATTTTGTTTTTCCATTGGGTCTTTGATATCCACAAGTTCTCCAAAGTGATCCTTTCCAATCATTCCTCCTAATGGTACTTGAGGTTCCTTTGACATTTTTGCCACCTTTTATTCACTAAAATATCCTTTCCTCAAGCCAACTTCTTGCATTTCATTTGAAAGAGCTGAAATAATATTAATTCTTTGTTGAATAAAACTGCACTGCATTGGGTCACTTTCAATGGTTATGCAATTTCTTCCTTTCTGTAAGCAACACGCTAATGTTGTATCTAATCACCAAATACAAAATAAATAATGAAGTTAAATACCGTAAAAAGACATAAATTAAAAATACAAGATTGAAGTATGATTTCATAAATATTAGATCATAACTCTCACCTGAACCCGAGAACAAATCCAAAACCTAATCTCCTTCATTTGAAAATGTATCTATAAGATAATTAATTAATTCTTGTGGTTTTTGATAAATGTTAACCATTTCTCCTTTCAAATCATTTTCCTCATATGTTATCTTTCTAACCACATCATTGTATATTATTAAACTACTAGGAGTCTCTCCATCCTTTACATTGACACAAATATAATTATAAGAATCATCTTTTGTTCAGGTTGCAAGATGTATACTCTCAAAATCACATTTAAATTATTCTATATTGGAGCTCTGAATATTAGGTTTATGCTTGTAACATAAATATGTGCAAATTCAATTAAATTGTGAATTAATTAAATTGTTTTCTAATCTTAATTTCTAAACATACACTTTCAATATCTTACCAAATAAACTACATCATTGTCTTTTATTTTCCCTTGAATCTTGATTGTACTAATCCTTGTTGTGTGTCTGAATGAAATACCATAAATCTCCAAAATGGTGATGTTGTGACTTCTGTAAATCCCATAACCACTTTATTGAAAGCTTGGTAAGTATAAGGCTCAGTATCATATCCAATGTTTTGGATATTATAACCATTAGGGATATCCACAATAACTGGGGAGTATTATTTTTTAGGAGAAATATTTGAAAGTTGGGTGAAATCATGAAGGTGGGTGTCTATTTTGCTTGTTTTATGAGAAAAAAATCTATATTCTCACAAGTTCTTCAACTTTCGGTATACAAAAGTATTTTTTTTCTTTAGAATTTCACTTTACAGTAAAAACAAAACTTGTGAAGGATTTTGTTATCTTTCTACTGATTATTTTTCAAATTAATTTTATGGAGATTTGATATGTCAATTTGGCAATTGTTTCACAGTATGTTCCTTAAAAATGAAAGGAATGATAATTAGTTATGTTTTCCCCCAATGATGTATCTATTATTAAACTTTTGTTTTTGACAAACTAAATATACTGCAACAATATACAGAGACTCTATTTTCTTATGACTATAATTTTGAATCCAACGGATGAATATTATAGTTTCTAGAATTTTTTGAAGTTGACCAAGCTGAAACAGTTGCAGATTTTAAATACATGTTTTCCCCCACTTTGTATCTATCTTAATTTGTGCTTAAAATTAAAATCTAAAAATACCCTTTTGAAGAGAACAGTTTAAGGATTGTGAATATAATTTTTTCTAAATTTTCCATCATGTATTTTTAGAGATATGGATATTTCATTTCACTGAATCATAATGCCACCTGAAACTATTATGCAATGATTTTTTTTATAAAATTAAATAAAATTAGATAAAAATAATGAAAATGAAAACAAATTATATCCATAGAAAGTAGATTCAATTTTGCAAATGCTGGTATCAATTTCAAATCTAAATTCTGAGCATTTGCAGGAGTTTACAACCTCCAAAGTTCAAGTAAGTTGAAGGGAATTCTCAGGTTCTTGCAAACAGTCCCATTCGCAGATTTTCGGCCGAAAGAATATTTCAGCCGAAAATTATTTTTTTCGGCCGAAAGAATATTTCAGTCGAAAAGTATTTTTTTCGGCTGAAATATATTTTACTAACGGATTTCGTAAAAAAAAATGGATTCCTAGTTTTTCGGCCGAAATACGGGTGAGAGAATTTCGTCGGTCGGAAAAAATGAAGGGACACGTTGTTTCGTTTCAATTGGCACCAAATCTTATAAATATGCTTTCGATCGAACCAATTTAACATAATTCACACTCTCGTTTCATGGTTTTGCATATGTGGAGCCCCTAAGCAAAACTTTGAATCATTTTGTTTGCTGTTTTGAACAAGGTGGTTGATGTTTTGAATGAAAAAAAAAAACTATATATTGAAGGCGTTGTTGAACATTTTTTCAAGGTGAAGGCGTTGTTGAACACAAAATTCTTGATATTATCTTTTAATAATTTTTGTGAGAATGAAGTTTTTCTGAGGCTATTCTTAAATGTTGATTTTTTTTAAAAACTTTTATAGATAACTAACTCATGTGAAACAAAAGTTTGCACAAGAGAAAATTTGATTGCACTCGAGAAGAAACTTGCCATAATGAACAAATGAAAGAGCATTATTGGCGAAAGAAACAAGAACGTGAAAATATTGAAGAATGAAATGATGATGATGTAAATAGATATTTTCAACAAGAAGAAGTCCAACCAGGTATATGCATGTACACATATTGTCTATATTAAAAGTATATAATCATTTATTTAAATTATTGTTTAAAATATAATTGATTGTAATTCAGATTTGATGTTTTTCAAAAAACATAAATATATTTTCCTCATAACGTCGATGAAGTCGTCGAAACCAAAATTGAAGCAGAAGTTGAGTAACCTATTGGTATGTACATAAATCTCTAGAGAATATAAGATGAACACTTGTATATATAGTTTAGTGAATTTATGTTTGGGTTTTGTTTTTTAATATAAACTTTAAATTGAAATATCTAGAAGAATCTATCAACATTGATGATGAAATATTAGAAAAAGTTGATACTAACAAATTTGGGAAGAAAGAAGTTAATCGTTATATAAGATATCGTGTTACGAATATGTATAATACTTTTTTCAAAGATGAATCAGTAATAGTACAAGCTCAACTTTTACTCTGTCTAATAAAGTCAAGAAAGTTAAAAGAGGCTACATCATTATTGGGTATTCAAAAGTCGACAAAAGATAAAAAGGTGAAATATAATGTTTTTGACAATATAACTAGTGTATTATAAACTTTTGGAAAATATCGAAAAAAAGATGTTAGCGTTGCACGTAGAGTGATTCAAACAACGGTTGTTTCATCTAGCAATATAAAAGATCATTTGACACAACACATGGAAAAAGTGATGGGAACCTCAAGAAAAACAATCTACAAACATAGAAAATTTTGATTGCAAATAGATGCACATGATGAACTTGCTTGTTGGACAGTTATTTCTAGACAACCCTACAAAGATAGAATTGTAGAAAATGTTAAAGAATCGGCCCGTAATTGTTGGTTGATAGAATCTCGTGTTTCACCACATACAAGGGATGTGTTGCGACGAAGAATAACATGAAAACAATATGAAGAACATCCAAAACATATATTTCCAATGACAAAAATAGAATTGTTCAATAAGTTCAAAGAAGAGCACAAAGAAGTTAAAATTTCTATCAATACATTTGTGCAACAAAGACCATGGTTTGTTAGACCCACCATTGTTCGTGACACTTGTTGTTGTCATTATCATGTGGAATTTGAGTTATATTATAACACTTTTATTGATTTTGGTAAAACATTATGGCCAAGTTCACGTCCTCCTTCCACATTCCATGCTTTTATATCTGAAATTCTATGTGAAAGAGAAGGTAATGAATTATTTTACCAAAAAAAATGTGTTGGTGGAAAGAAATGTGATCGTTGTGGAAATTTAAGTTTGTTTCACTCAAAGTATCCTATTGATATGAATGATCAATCATTTTATAATATAACAGTCAATTGGAAGAGATATGAATATATCAACAACATGACTCCACATTCTTCAAATGTTATTTCCAAAAGGATTGATTTGAAAGTAGATAAAATCTGTGTGATAGATTTTTTGAAGAAGTTTGAGGAAGAAATTTATAAATACACCAAGAATTCACATAGACCTCGATGACAAGACCTACAATTCAAACAATCTCATGAAGTGTTTCCACTAGGGACAATTTTGTTTGTAGTTGATTTTGCAGAGAATTACACATTCGCTGCACAAAAAGAAATACATAGTGAATATTATCATTCTGATCAAATCAATATATTTGTCCACATTCTCTATAGACATGCTCAACGGAGTCTTGATAACATAGTAAACACCAATGACAATTGAAATGCTATTAAAGAATATCACTTTTATATAAGTGATGATCGAGCACATGATACACATTATGTACAACATTTTTTTGATAAATTTAATGATTCATTGAAAGAACGTGGGATCGGATTCGATCGAAATTGGATATGGTCAGATGGATGTGAGGGTCAGTTCAAATCTTCACGATAATTCTATTGTTTGTGTCGTATTCATAAGAAATCAAACATTACACATTATTAGATTTTTTTTTAGATTGGTCATGGAAAAGGAGAGCATGACGGTGTAGGGGCATGTGTAAAATGAGCACTTCAAAGGTATCAGATGAACTCTCATGCCAATCGATTTGAATCCGCGGATCAAGTTTTTGAATGGTGGAAACTGACGCTAAACCATGAAAATAATCCGTCAAGAGATGTGTGCAGGTGTGTGTATATATATATGTTACACATGTACACAAGATATTTTTATTCACATGTTCAAATTTATATGATATTCAATCATTTTCTTGGTAGATTTTAAGTTAACAAGTTCTTGTCTTGTGCATGTTTTTTTGGTATGTTGGAATCCAAGATGTAAATAAATCAATCCCATATGAAGCTGGTACAATACTCGGGACACGAAAAAGTGCATTCAGTTAAAACAAAACACTATCAAAATGTGTTTGCATTTGATAGAAGAAATGAATCTTGTTTTTGTTCAGTTTGCATAGAGGACACAGAATCCATAGAGATTTGCGAAAACGAAAATGCGAAATATGTTAAAGCTTGGAGACATACTGAACTTAATATAAAAGGGAAAATGCCACTTGCAAGCTCAGAGGAGATGAAATCAAATGAAACTATAGTGTTAGTTGATGGCGATAGAGTTTATGATCTTGCTAGAGAAGGTAATTTTTATGTTTAAATATTTAAACAACTTGTAGATGTACTTGTAAGTTGGATATATAAAATTTATATACATAGTAGATTCAATTTTAATGGAACGTGCATGTGTGATAATCTAACATGAACTACTTGTTGGAACATATCGAATTATTTGTAGGAGATCTCTTTGTCGTGGTTGCACCTGTAGACAAAACTGAAAACATGAAATATTATTTGATGTGATGCACAGAACAAAATATGAGGTTATTAGAATATTTTGATAATAACGGTTTTATATATGAAAGAGGATCCATCGTATTGAAAGACTATTTTTTTCAATAAACCCATCAAACTGATACTCATGTTCACTTTCAAGACTATCAGTCAGATGCCATAAGTTGTCAATATAGTCATTTGGTATGTGCAACGCACATAAAGTTAATAGAAGTTCAATTAAGAAAAAAAACAAAAGTTAGAAAATGGAAAATGTCCAAAGCCGATCATGAACTGATAATTGAAGATGGCATACCATTAAGATTTCTTTAAACAAGTGACATGTGCGTTCCAAAATTTTACATTTTGCATTGAAAATACACGTATTTATGAATATCTAGGATTTTAGAATCATTTGGTTTAGTTTACTTTCATGGTCCATTCAAATAAGGAACTATATTTTTGATGAATTATAAATTTTACCGAGCCTTATTTACAATTTGAGGGAAGAACCTATAGATTGTATAGGGAACCTAAAATGACCTATACTTTGGGTGAATATACTAATCCTACAAATTATCCATCGTATACATGTAAATCCTTTAATGCATAACCAATTTACTACATAAAGGATTTGCGCTCATTATTTCCAATGTTTAAAATGTTTTTTCATATGAAGAGGATAACTTCATATCAAAACTAGGACCCATTTCCATGTCATTATAAGGGACTATTGATGACTTAGAAAAACTTTCACTAAATGTAGTACCTTTCATAAAATCATCCCCCTCTCTATTAATATCTCTAGGAATAATATGATTCTACAAATAAAAAATAACACCATCTACTAAGGCTTGGTTTGCTGCATTTAGATTTTCATTTTTTAAATTGAATTTGGAGTATATTGAGAATTCAAGGTAGTGTATGATTAACATCCTAATTAAAATTTTTAAAGACATCTTAAAAAGTATCAATTTTAATTATGAAATTTTGAATTTTGATTCCAAAAGTGTTGATATATTAAATTGCTAAAATGTGCATTTAGATTTCAATATCTTGAAGCAAATCAAACAAAATTGAAATTATGAGCTACTTGAAAAATGTGTATGATGAACCTAAAACTACTTATATTCTACACATTAAACATAGTTTTCATTAAGTTTGATTGAAAAAACTTAAGTTGAAAAAGAATTTGATTTTGTGACCCGATAACAAAAAATAAAAAATAACACCATCTACTAAGACTTAGTTTGCCGCATTTAGATTTTCATTTTTTTAATTGAATTTGGAGTATATTGAGAATTCAAGGTAGTGTATGATTAACATCCTAATTAAAAATTTTAAGGACATCCTAAAAAGTATCAATTTTAATTATGAAATTGTGAATTTTGATTCCAAAAGTGTTGATATATTAAATTGCTTTGTAAGGTGCATTTAGATTTCAATATCTTGAAGGAAATCAAACAAAATTGAAATTATGAGCTACTTGACAAATGTGTATGATGTTACCTAACACACATTAAACATAGTTTTCATTAAGTTTGATTAAAAAAACTTACGTTGAAAAAGAATGTGGTTTGTGACATGATAACAAAGTTGGAAGTTTACTCAATGTAGACCTTGTATTGTCGATGGTGCGGTTTACAATCACCTAATATCACTTTATATTGAATCTGAATTTAAACTAGCATAAATTATGCATTTGACTGTCTCAAAAGGAGGATTATTGGGATATTCTTGCATCAATTCTCTTCTAGCCTCTGCAGAATGATTTCCTCCAATCACATAATATCTGTAGTCAAAATTTTTTGATCTATCAAATTTTTCCCTCCTAGGAACTTCCATTGGATTAACAAGAACTAGGTAGTCAACTACATGTGAAAATGGATTGTACCTAATCAATGCTTTCAAATTGTGAATATGAAAGTGATGTGGTTTTCTAATTTGATATTTTTCTTGTCCTTCTGTGGGTTTATAAAGTTGCTTCACATTCAACTGAAATGTATGGCCACCATCAACTAAGTTCGTCATCCTCAATCTATTTCGAACGACACTTTGTGTTGTTTTCATAATATCATCCTCTAGATCAACACCCGGTGTTATTATTTCTCTGCTACCTTTAGAAGTTTCATTATAATACTTAGAGCTAACGATGGATTCTTGAACATCATCAACAACATTTGCTTTCTTCCTTTTATGATTTAAATGGGTTTCATCTAAATCAACGATTTCTTCATAATCAATAGGAATGGACTCATCATTGACCATCACTCTTTTATGTTTATCTTGTTTATTCTTTTTGTGAGAATGAGTGATAACCTCATTGGGACTAATCTCAACAAAATATTCATTTGGAGTTTCCTCATTTTCAAATGTAACCCTTTTAGGATTTCAAATGCAAATTTTTGAATAGAAAGTTATTCAATGATATTGAACAACACTCATAGGTGTCATATTAATGGCACTAGTGAATACTTCCAATGTGCATAGGATTGATAATCCATCATCCCTTTTCTACCCTTTTTGGTACATAAACACTTTATATCAATATAAATTTTAATGAAAATTTCTTACTTATATTAAAGTATATTTTAATTTTACATATTAAAAAAGGTTAGATTATGTTATTATTTCACAATTTTTTTTCATAGTATATTTTTATTTCACATTTTCTTGAATGAATATATTGAAAGATCGAAAAGAAACCATGGATGAACATAACCAATTTAGTGTTGGATTGTCATTTCATTGTGAATTTTCAATAAAGAAACCAAGGATGAACACAACCATTTTAGTGTTGGACTATCATTTCATTGTGAATTTTCAAATTTGAGTTCAGGGTTTTTACTAAATTTTGGATTGATAGGAGTTTACGCCCTGTCAAAATGAGGGAGGGGCTTAGATTGATGCGATGATCAATATGCTTAAATTTACAAAAGCACGCCTTGTCAAAATAAGGTAGGGACCTAGATTGATGCGATGATCAATATGCTTAAATTTACAAAATCATTGTTAAAGTCAATTGATTATCACTCGATTGGAATGGAATAAAATCCATATCACCCAATGAAAACTCCTCAATATTCAATGCTCATGACTATCAAATATTTATATCTACAACCCTTCACACTATAAACCCTATGAACCCTTCAAATTATAAAAATATCTACAAATAGTACAAATAGAACAAAAACTATAATTTGATGATATGTTTGACTATTCAACCATATTTTCAAATCAAACAAAATTGAAATTATAAGTTGTAATTGATTATCACTTGAATGGAATGGAATAAAATCCATATCACCTAATGAAAACTTGGCAATTGTCAATGCTCAAGACTATCAAATATTTAAATATCTACAACCCTTCAACCCTATAAACTCTATGAACCCTTAAACTTATAAAAATATTTACAAATAGATCAAAAACTATAATTTGATGATTTGTTTTCAACTATTTTCAACCATATTTGCAAATCAAACAAAATTGAAATTATAAGTTGTAGAAACTATAATTTAATGATTTGTTTGACTATTTTCAACCATATTTGCAAATAAAAAAAAATTGAAATTATAAGTTGTAGAAACTATAATTTGATTATATCTTTGACTATTAAACCATATTTGCAAATCAAACAAAATTGAAATTATAAGTTGTACTTGACTATACAATGATGTTTATAAATGAAATGAAATAAAACATTTTTAATTTCAACACAATATCATAAAACATGAATTATCCTTTCACCATCATAAAAATTGAAATTATAAGTTCACCATAAAACATAAATTATCCTTTCACCATCATAAAAATTGAAATTATAAGCTACTTGACTGTTTATAAATGAACAATAAACAATATATTTCACCATCATAAACAATATAAGAGAAATCAAAGATGAAAAAATAAATTGATATTTCCCGGTGAGCGAGGGACAACACAAAAGTTACAAAACAAGTACCACCATAAAAAATAGTCTCAACCCTGTCGGGTGACGCACGATCCTAATCCGGGTTATCGTGTGCGCTTCTTGATCCATGTGCACAACGATCCAATCTCAGAAAATCATGTTGTCACATAGCGATGGGCGCACTAGGGACCCATGCACAACCGGACTAAATCCAACCCTTCGTCCCAACATAAAATCCAACAATGCAACAACCTTACAAAAATACATTCAATAATTCAATAGGTCCTTATCTGGTTCCTTGTTGGGAGAAAATTTAGGGCTGCTATAAGGCGATAATCCCAGTACTTAATCAAAACAAATAAGATTAAGTAAGACAAAAACCATTAGAGGCAACCAACACATTAAACATCTTTAACCATTGATCTATGTGCAAGGGTGGTTGTTAATCTCGAAGGTGTAAAAGCCTCACTCATAATTAAATTATCAATAACCAATTATATTGCCAATGGAACTGAAACTATATGAATTTGTTGTCTTATATCGCTATTTAACACTGAAACTATATCGTTATCCTATATGAATATATTTTCTGTCTTTAAATATAAATTTGTTGTCCTTTAAACATAAAATTGAAACAAATATAAGTATTTTCCTAAGGATGAGTTCAGTATCCCTTAAACGAAACCAAATATGGAACATGTCATTTAAAACAAAATTCACTATCTAGTAAAGAAATCATAAAACAATATTGTAAAGAAATTCGCTAACTGAATTCGCTATCTAAATTGTAAACAATGTTCGCTATCTGAATGTTATATTGCTATCCATTAATAGTATCGTTGTCTAATACTAATGATATATATAAATGATTTTGTTGTCTAAAATATATTGCTATCCCTTAATGGGTTGCTGTCTAACAAAGGAAAGCTAATAAGGATATTACTATCAAATAAAAATTGCCATCCATTAAGAGTATGATCACACAGTTTTATTAAATAAATGTGAGATGGCGGTATAACAAATATATGCTAAGGATTTCTATCAGATGTAGTGGACAAGTTGTC